>MCJB01034964.1:0-141662 GCA_002018475.1 Nicotiana obtusifolia | reverse complement strand
TCCTACAACTTAAGAGAGTGAAAATTGAGGTTTTGAGCTATGATTTGCACTTGGATTTAAAAATCAAATACATATTTGGAGTTGTGGGGATATAAATAATCGGGATCTATCCCTTGACTCGACCACGTGGGTCCGGGTTAACTTTTGTTGACTTTTTGAGAATTAGTTAAAGATTAAAGAATTATTGTTTAGAAGTGATTCCTATGGCTTTTTTTTTGACATTATTGAGTTGTTTTTGGCTGATTTGAGCTAGTTGGAGGAGATTTCTAAGGGAAAGGCATTCTTGGAATATTGATATTGCTCGTTTGAGGTAAGTATCTTGCCAAATCTTGTTGTGAGGGAATAAACCTTAGGATGTGCCCTTATTTTGCTAATTGAATGTGTGAAAAGCGACGTATATGCGAGGTGACGAGTGTATTGCAGACATTATGTATGATTTTTAACTAGATTAGACTTTAGATCTCTAATATGCCTTGTTTGGACTGTGTCCTTCATATGATTCATATTTTGATTGTCTGTATGACTAAGAGAACTTCTTGAATCATGTTAAAAACCATGAGTAGGCCTTGATTCCCTGTTAATCATGATGCTTGTTATTGTTTGGTGTACCCGCCTAATTTGATTTGTAGTTGTACACTTCACACATATATAAATTTTAACATGCTATTTTCCTTAGTTTATGAGTATGTGATTTGATATTAGTTGTTCGTATACATGTTTTCTTGTATATGTTTTCTATAATATGGACTGGTTTGATAGCACCTGAGTTGTCCGTACGGTGATTATGATTTGGCACATGAGTTGTCAGTGCAGTTGCTTTGATGCGGCACATTAGTGTTTCGTGCGACTGTTATGATCATGACACATGAGTTGTCAATGCAGTGATTGTCATTATGGCATATGAGTTGTTCGTGTAGCGTGTGGATAAGAGCGCGTGGATAAGGATCCATCCCCCTAGGGTCTCCCTCTCATGTTTCTCTCTTGATGGCGTACACAGAGATTATAGAAACTTATCAGTGTTTGGGTTGTCGAATATCTTCTCTTTATGTTAACTCCTGGGATGTATACATGATTTTATTGCATATATTCTCTATACGGTAGTTTCAGGATGTATACATACCTTTTTATGCATATCTTCTCTATATGCTGAACCGTTAGTTGTTTAAAATGATCGTGCATAGCTTCTCTATGCGCACCCTTGGCCTTACCTGTACCTTATGCTTAAGTTTCGGTATTGTTACTGTGTATACATATATTTATGAGATGTACAGGTTTGATTAATCAGTATCATTTTCCACTCTACCCACTACCTCACCGAAGGTAGTCATGATACTTACTGAGTACATGGGGTCGGTTGTACTCATCCTACACTCTGCACTCAATTGTGCAGATCCATGAGTTGGACCCAGCTGGGTATTTGGATTCGTAGCTATTGCTGTTTAGACCGGAGGTAGAGCTGCATCCTGATCGTAGTCCCTAGCGTCTTCTTCTATCCTTTCATTACTGTTATTTCTTCAGACAGTGTATTGTATTAGCAATCTTTTACTCTGATGTTAGAGCTCATGACTTAGTGTTACCAGTTTTTGCGGATTTGTTGTATTGTTTTGGTATTTGTCTATGCTTATTAGACTTTTAGACTTAATTATTTTGAAATTGTTATTATTCTTCCGCTATTGTTTTATGATTGACTTGCCTAGCAAGTAGTTTAGGCTCCATTACGACCGATGGTGATTTTGGACCGTGAAAACTTGGTATCAGAGGCCCAGGTTGCTTAGGTTTCACGAGTCATGAGCAAGTCTAGTTGAGTCTGGCGGATCGGTATAGAGATGTCTGTACTTATCTTAGAGAGGCAACGGGACTATTAGGAAAACTTCTCTTTCTTTCATTCTCTATCGCACAAATTTGTTTATTCAGAAGTCAGAATCTTTGCTCTTCTATTGTCTCATGGATGGTCGGACACGTTCTACTAGAGCAGTTGAGCAGTCACTCATACCTCAAGCTAGAGCCGCGAGAGGCCGAGGCCAAGTCAGAGGCAAGGGTGGAGCATGCGCCACAGTTAGGAGACCCTGCTAGAGTAGCCATTGTGGATCTACCAATATCTTCTGTTGAGGAGCAGGTTCCTTATCAAGTTGAGCCAATGAGACCAGCTTAGGCACCTAAGGGACTTACTGCTATACATGACTTCAGGAGACTTTGGCTCATATCCTGAGCGTGTATTAGAGTTTGACTCAGACGGGTATGATCTCGGTTACACTAGCTACCTCACACACTGGGGAAGGAGCCCAAACTCCTACCGCACACACACTAGAGCAGCTGGCCGAAGTAATCAACCACCGGGGGTTTTGCTGATGCAACCAGTCACTACAGTTCAGCCCGAGATTAGGCCAACCTTGATTGGTGAGGAGCAGAATATGATTTAGATATTTCAGAGGCTTCATCCTCCCTAGTTAGTAGAGCCCCTACTGAGGACGCACATGGTTTCCTTGATCAGTTTCATTAGATTCCATTTGGGTCTAGTGGACTTGAAAGAGGTTGACTTTACTACCTTCCAGTTGTCATGGCCAACATAAAGATGGTGGAAAACTTATGAGTTGAGCAGATCAGCTGGTGAAGTACCACTAACAAGGTCTCAGTTCTCAGATTTCTTCTTGGAGAAGTTTATTCCACATACTTGCAGGAATCAACTGTGTAGGGAGTTTAAGTATCTACGCCAGGAGGGCATGGCCATGACTTAGTATAAGATAAGGTTCACAGAGTTGGCACACTATGCTGTGTGCTTGGTCCCGACTAAGAGGGATAGGGTCAGGAGGTTCATTGAGGGCCTCAACTTTGGCATCCGATATGTTATTATCATGACCCAAAATCCCACCTACAGGCTGTGATGGCGCCTAGCCGAGCTTGCTAAGAAAGCGAACTCACAATAAACAAATATAATCCACTTTCATAAATTAACAGAGATATATAACATTGAAAGATGAAAATAGATTCAAAACAATAACGGTATCCGATATAATCAAAACCCGACCTAAACATGGGCAACACTGTACAACCCCCAAGATTAAGTGGCACAAGCACACGAGCAAACTACGGAAATAAGAACAAGTCTGTATATATAACAAGCTGCCTGAAATACAAGTAGACAGGAAATAAGTAAGAAATAGGGACTCCAGAACTGCGAAGTAGATCCACGAAGTACAGCTTACCCTAAGTCTCCGTATAGTCTCCTAGCTCAATTAGGAAGCTCTACAAAGACCCAGTACAGGACGTGCGAAAATGTAGTATGAGTTCATCAAACAGGTACCCAGTAAGTATCAAGTCTATCCTCGAATAAGTAATGGCGAGGCTAGATGCTTTCGAATACTTAGCACACAATTATAACAACAGAATTAAGAACTAAAATAGCAAATAATATCATATATAATACAATATTAAAAGATATCATGCTCAAATAACGGAGACGGGACTCCCAACTAGCATATAATGATCTCAAATAACAATTAACAGTTAAATGAGTACTACTAAATGAGACAATAATCTGAATGCATGCTCAATCGGTACAAGATCTATGTACCCTGATACACAATCCTTGTATCAACAAAAACCGATACAAAATTCATATATCGATTCGGTACAAAATTCAAGTATTGATCATGCTCATAGGCCTAAAGTAACGTGGGTTATCACCTAATTCTAGAGAGACAGATTTGAATCCAAGCAAAAATAGGAGCATAATAGCATCATTCATAAATCAATATCCGATCATCATGTCCAATGTGCCATAACTGTATCTCATCCCCACGCTTACCCTTGGTGCCAAAATTCTCAGTGAATCCAAGCAAAAATAGGAGCATAATAGCATCATTCTTAAATCAATATTCGATCATCATGTCCAATGTGCCATAACTATATCTCATCCCCACGCTTACCCTTTATGCCAAAATCCTCAGTGCAAATCACATATCCATTATTCAAAAGTATGTATATGCTAAAGAATTACAGATAAAAGGTGCATAAGGACTTAGTAAATATCATACGCATATGTGCTCATGAAATTTCTATGTGACTACGGATAATTACGCAATTCAACATATCAAAAACAAGTTCCTATGCCTTCAGAATTAATCATAAGCCTAGGCATGATTTATAAAATGAATAAGAGGGCAAACATAGTCACATGAGTCAATTAAATCATTAATCAAATTAACACAAGGCCAAAAAAAGGCATACAGTAAACCAATTCTACCACGGCCATGATATAAACTTAGTAAATGCATATATGCGTGCCACCATGTACACTACCCTAATACCTTAACACAGAGCAAACAAGTAAAATCCTAGGGGTTTTAGTCTTAAAATGGTTAGCCAAGAGACTTACCTCCACCCGGTAGGCTAAAATTTATCAAATACGCCAAATCCTAAAAAATCCAACTCCAAATGGCTTGACTCTAGTCATATACAACCCAATAACATCAAACAAATCCATATATCAAACCCAATCAGTAAAGATTGAATCTTTAATCAAATACACAAAGTCAACCAAAAAGTTAACCTAGGCCCGCCTCCCGGAACTCAACAAAACTCACAAATTCCAAATGCTCATTCCAGTACAAATTCAAATATACAAGTTTCATTCAAAACCGACTCCAAATCGGGGTTCAAATCTCAATTATTCACTTTTCAAAAGTTTTGCCAATAATTTCCAAATTTCACTTTAAAATCCAAGCTTTTAGGTGTAGAAATCCATATAAAATCATGAAATAAAGTCAAATCCAAGTGTAAATTGCTTACCTCCAATGATGTAGTGAAATACCTCTTCAAAATCTCCAACTCTCGAAGTCTAGGCTAAAAATATGATAATGTGGGTAAAAGTTCCGATTTTATATCCCTTAAGGTCTGCCCACGCATACCCTTCGTAAATGCAGCCAAAGCCTCGCGTTCGCGAAGCACAAACTACCACTGCTCCAAAAATCCTTCTTCACAAATGCAGTTTCCCCTACACGAACGCGAAGATCAAAAACCCCCAGATCTCAAATCCTTCACCGCGAACGCGATGCATCCGCACGAACGCGAAGTACATCAGACACCAACAAAAATCTGATGTCTCAAAACTCAAGGAAATGGTTCGAACACACCCTCCCCCACCCCTCCCCCCGTACCCCGTCCAATCATACCAACAAATTTCAATACCTCATCCAAGCTTATTCAAATTCTTAAAACACAACGAACAACATCAAAACCATGAATCGACGATCAAAACGCACGATAAGCTTCTCTTTAGTTCATTAACTTCCAAACTTCGAACCAAGTGTCTGATTCAAGCCTACCCGAACCTTATTAAACCCAAAATTTGCACACAATTACGAAATGACAAAATGAACTTATTCTAAATTTTGGAACAAAAATCCTAATCTGATAACCTCAAAGTTAACCCCCGATCAAACCTATGAACTCTCCAATCCTACAAATTGTGAACTTTCGGCATATAGTACCAAAACATCCTAGGAACCTCCAAATCTAATTCCAAACATATGACAAAATCCAAAATACCATATAAACCTATTGGAACCATCAAAACACCTGTCCGAGGTCGTTTACACAAAGTCAAACCTTTGTAAACTCTTACAACTTAAGCTTCCAAAATGATGCTAGATGTTCCAAATTAATCCCGAACCTTCCCGAAGACAAATCGACCATCCTCGCAAGTCACAAGACAACAAACACACATATGGGAAGCATCAAATAGGGGAACGAGACTCAAATACATAAAACAACCGGCTGGCTCGTTATATTCTCCCCTTCTTAAACAAATGTTCGTCCTCAAACGAGTTTAGAAACATCCTTAGAATGCCAAAAAGATGAGGATATTTGCTCCGGATATCATGCTCGGTCTCCCAAGTCGCCTCCTTGACCGTTTGACCTATCCACAGAACCTTCACAAATGTAATATTCTTTGACCTCAGCTTTTAAACCTGCCTGTCGAAAATGGCCACTGGTTTCTCCTCATAAGCCAAGTTCTCATCCAACCGCACCGAACTAAAATCTAACAAATGTGACTGATCCTCATGATACTTCTGAAGCATGGAAACATGAAGCACCGGATTAACTCCCAATAAGCTAGGTTTCAAAGCAAGCCAGTAAGCCAACTCAGCCTCTCTTTCCTAAACCTCAAATGGACCAATGTACCGAGGGCTCATCTTGCCTTTTTTCCTGAACCTCATCACACCCTTCATAGGTGAAACTATGAGAAGAACCCTCTCACTCTCTATGAATTCTACATCACGAAACTTTTTATCAGCATAACTCTTCTGTGTTGTACGAAGCCCCTCCTGAATCGACTTCACCTTTTACAAAGCATCACGAACCAGATTGGTGCCCAACAACCTAGCCACCCTCGGCTCAAACCAACCAAATAGAGAATCACATCACCTCCCGTATAAGGCCTCATACTGAGCCATCTGGATACTCAACTGGTAGCTGTTGCTATAGGCTAACTCTACTTATGGTAGAAACTGATCCTATTGGCTATGAAATAATGATGCATTCTCTCAACATATCCTCCAAGATCTGAATGGTTCGATTGGATTGCCGTCCGTCTGAGGGTGAAACGCAATACTCAACTCAACCGGCGTTCCCTATTCATGCTGCACAACTCTCCAAAAATGCGATGTAAAATGAGTGTCGGAATCCGAGAAGGTAGACACAGGCACATCATGTAGGCGAACAATCTCTCGAAGATAAATCTGAACCAACTGCATAGAAGTTTAGGATGTCATGATCGGAATGAGATGTGCAGACCTGGTCAATCTTTCCAAAATAACCCATACAACATCAAATCTCGTCAAGTAAATCTAACCACAAAATCGATAATGATATGCTCCAACTTCCAGTCCGGTATATCTAACCTCTAAAGCAAACCACCAGGTCTCTGATGCTCATACTTGACCTGCTGACAGTTCAAAAACCATGCAACATGCTCAACAATGTCCTTCTTCATCCTTCTCCACCAATATTGCCGCTTCAAATCACGATACATTTTCGTAACACCTAGGTGAATAGAATACCGCGAACTGTGAGCCTCCTCAAGAATCAACTCCATCAAACCATCGACCTTAGGAACAAAAATCTAACACTAACGCCTCAATACCCCATCATCGCTAATAGTCACTTCCTTAGCACCACTTCCCAGCACCGTGACCTTCAGGACAAGCAAGTGGGGATCATCATACTGGCGAGCCTTAATGTGCTCAAACAAAGACGACCATGACATAACACAAACAAGAACCTTGCTAGGCTCCAAAATATCCAACCTCACCTGTTGGCCAAAGACCTAAACATCCATAGCTAACGGTCTCTCCACATATGGAGTGAATGCTAAACTCCCCATGCTCTCCGCCTTTCTATTCAAGGCGTTAGCTATCACATTAGCCTTCCCTAAATGATAAAGAATGGTGATGTCATAATCCTTCAACAACTCCAACCATCTCTGCTGCCTCAAATTCAAATCTTTCTGTTTAAACAGATGCTAGAGACTCCGATGATTCGTATACACCTCACAACTTGCCATATAACTAATGCCTCCAAATATTGAGCGCATGTACAATGGTTGCTTATTCCAAATCATGCACTGAATAAATCGTCTCATGGGAATTCGTGATGCATAGGAAATCACCCTACCGTCCTGCATCAAAACACATCCAAAACCAACCCTTGAAGCATCACAATAGACTGTGTACGACCTCGATGCTGAGGATAGTACCAAAACTAAAGCCATAGTCAGTGCCATCTTGAGCTTCTGAAAGCTCTCCTCACACTCGTCTAACCACCTGAACGTAGTGCCCTTCAGAGTCAACTGAGTCAATGGGGCTGCATTTGACGAAAACCTCTCCACAAAGTAGTGATAATACCCTGCCAAGCCTAAGAAAATTTTGATCAGCAGCGGTAGAAGGTCTGGGTCAACATTGAACTGCTTCAATTTTCTTCGGATCCACCTTGATCCCTTAATTTGATGCCACGTGGTCCAAGAATGCCGCTGAGTCTAGGAAAAACTCACACTTGGAGAAATTAACATACAACTTCTTCTCCCTCAAAATATGAAGCCCAGTCCTCAAATGCTTGCTCGTGCTCCTCAGCACTACGGGAATACACTAAGATGCCATCAATGAATACAATGACAAAAGAGTCCAAGTAAGGATGTAGAAAACTGTTCACCAAATGCATGAAGGCTGTTGGGGCATTAGTCAAACCAAAACACATCAGCAAAAACTCATAATGTCCTTAACGAGTCCTGAAAGCCGTCTTAGAGATGTCCAAAGCCATAATCTTCAACTGGTGATACCCCTATCTCAAGTCAATCTTTGAGAACACCCTAGCACCCTGAAGTTGATCAAATAAGTCATCAATGCGAGGAAATGGATACTTGTTCTTGATGGTAACCTTATTTAACTGCCTCTAGTCAATACACATCCTCATGGAACCATCTTTCTTCTTCACAAAAAACACCAGCGCACCCCACGGTGATAAGCTAGGCCAGATGAACCCCTTATCCAGCAACCTTTGCAGCTATTCTTTCAACTTCTTCAACTCTGCTGGAGCCATACGATTCGGTGGAATAGATATGGGCTGAGTGCCCGGTACCATGTCAATACCAAAATCAATATTCCTATCGGGTGGCAAAATCGCAAAGTTGGTTGGTAACACATGTGGGAACTCCCTCACTACCAGAACTGACTCAAAAGTAGGAGTATCAGCACAAACATCCCGTACAAAGGCTATGTATGCCAAACACCCCTTCTCAACCATCCGTTGGGCCTTTAGAAATAAAACCACCCTACTAGAAGTATACCTAAGAGAACCTTTCCATTCTATGGCAACCCAAGCCTAGCCAACGTCACGGTCTTAGTGTGACAATTAAGAATATTATGATATAGAGATAACCAATCCATACCCAAAATCACATCAAAATCCACCATACTAAGCAACAAGAGATCCACACTAGTCTCATAGCCCCTAACAGTAAGAAAACAAGACCAATACACCCGATCTACCACAATAGAGTCACCAACAAGTGTAGATAATGAACAAGAATATCAAGAGAACTATGGGGAATATCCAAATATGGTGCAAAGTATGATAACACATAGGATATGTAGAAACAGGATTAAATAGAACTGATGCATCTCAGTGACAGACAAAAACAATACCTGTAATAACTGCATCAGAAGCTTTTACCTTGGGCCTACTAAAAAATGCATAAAAGCGGGCCTGACCTCCGCCTCTGGGACGTCCCATAACTACCTGAGCTCCCCCTCTAGCTGGTGGAGCTGGTGGTGTAACAACTGGAACTGGAGTCACTGCCGGAGAACCCTACTGTGCTATGCCTCTACCACGTCTAGGGAAATACCTCTTGATATTCCCTACCTCTCCACACTCAAAACATCCTCGAGCTGAGAATGGCTACTGAATCTAAGGCTGCCTTTGATAATAGAAGTGCCACTAGAAGAGCCCTGGGCTAAAAGAGCATGGTAAGAACTCTTTGCTGGTGATGTACAAAATGAAGACTTAACTGGAGCACCACGAGTAGTTTGATAAGCTAAAGTAGCTGGCCTGCTAAGATGGCCTCTCCCAGAATGATCCCTACCTCTAGACGAGGTACCATTGAAACCACTAGAATATCGGGGCTTCTTTCCTGTCATCATCATGGTCTCCCTTCTCTGACTCTGAATACGCTCAATCATGTGAGCTATGTCCACAACCTGAAGAAATGTAGTACAAGTCTCTGCCTCCCTAGCCATAGCAATCTTGATTCCAAAGTTCAATCACTCAGTGAATCCTCACTTTCCCAACCTTACCGGGGATCAAAAAAGCTGCATGATAGGATAGCTCCGTAAATCTAATCTCATACTCGGTCACAGACGACCGTTGCTGAAGGTGCTCGAACTGGCCATACATCTCCTCCCTTGTCGTGAGGGGAGCAAACTTCTCTAGGAAGAGATGTGAAAACTGACTCCATGTGCGTGGAAGTGACCCCGCTGGCCTGCTATGCTCGTATGACTGCCACCACCTCTTTTTTTGCCCCTGAAGCTGAAAAGTAGTGAAAGCAATCCTATTTGACTCCCCCAAACCAAGATTATGAAGAATTTTCTAACAACCTTCTAAGAAATGTTATGCATCTGCCAAAGGATCACCATCATTACATGGAGGACCCATCTTCCTGAACTGGTCAAACCTCCTCAGTTCCTCCTTAAACATAATGGCCTGCACTATTGGCGTAATAGCGACAACGAGATGGTGTCCTTCAATTGGTACTAGTCTAGCGTCTGATAAAAAACAGTGACTTGCTTAGGAGTGTGAGTATCAACAGTTTATGCCCCTCCCCTTGCCTGAGAAGGAAGTACTCCAATATGTGCTAGACCCTCCATAAGACCAGCCAAACAAACAAGAGCAGCCTGAAGTACTTGGCTAGTAATGAATCCCTCCGGGACCTGTGCTGGTCCAACCGGCTCACCCTGATAAAAAGCCTGCTCCTCCACCGGAGCAACTGGTGGCTCCATAAAGGCTCCCCTTGTAGGGGCTCTAACTGCAGTGCGGGCTCTAGCCCTACCTCTACCTCGACCATGGCCTGTTATGGCCCTAACTTGAGGGGTTGGTGCCTGTCCAACTGCTCCCGATGAATGTGTTCTCACAATCTGCTAGAGAATAGAAAGACAAGGATTCAAACTTCTGATCAATAAAGCCGCACTATAAAGAATGTAAGAAGGGAAGTTTCCTAAGTACTACGTGGCATGTGACGATGTTTTACTCAATTTGAGGATTAGTGGAGTCTTGATAAAGGGAAAAATCATTTCTATATATATATATATGTCCAATTACTGTGAGTTCTTTTGCACTAATAAAGGGACTCTGGCAATAGTTGGTCACGGTAGATATTCCGCCGACCTTAGCTTCTATAAAAACAAAGTGTTTAGGATAGAGTGTTAAGACACTGTGTCATTGGGAAAAAGAGGAAAGCATTAGAGATACATACATTCACTTCAACAATTATAGGGGACGGAACTCCATCTTTAACGTTCTTTGTTCCAGAGCACAGAAAGGCACGAAGCTCTCTTCTAAGTACAACTTCTCCATAGTTTCATCCATCCAATTAAGGTAAGTTAATTTTTAAGGCGTGCTATTGTTGGGAAATGCACGTCATAGTGATTATATAAATAGGTTATGGACTCTTTCCTTATGATATGGAAATTGGTGGTGGTGCAGAAGCTCGTCCAGAGTTTGATTATTGTTAAAAGAAGGTTGGGTATCGAGTACACCATTGGATAAAGCCTCGGGAGCTTGCCGCTCTTTGATTGCTTGATTGGTATAGCTGTAGTTTTAGTTGATGTTATGGTTATTGGCTGTTATGACTTACGGGAAATCTTATAAATAGGGGAGGTGTTGTCCGTTTCATCGTAGACTGAGGAATCGTAACCTATTTCATAAATTGAAGTTGGCCAGCATACATAAGGTATGTGAGACAGTCCCTTTCCTTCTTATGCACGACTCTGATTAAACATACGCATTGAACGAGCCCCAAAGATGCTTTATTCTTAGGGACTAGTAGTACTTATATTATTTCCCCTCTTATGGGAGGATTGATGTTGATGTTATTCCTTTGACCTTACGTCACTTCAAAGGGTTCAGAATGTGATTCCAATGAGTCCAGCATGTAATATCTATTTTTACTGCGCCGTGCTATAGTCGGCCGGGCAGGCACCTATTGTGCAACTATATATATGTATATGTCTTACTCTACTAAGCGGCGCTATAGTCGGCCTGGCAAGCACCTATTGTGTAGCCATTGATCAGTTGGGTATGATGTTACCGAGCCATATGATGGCCGGGGTATGATATGACGACGATGAGGCCTATAGAGGCATCTGTACATGATGATGATGGTCTTTTTTAGAAGGATATATATATATATGTATACACATCAGGCATTTCATGATTAGTCGCCCTTAGAGGCACTTAGATGTTACAGTATGTACATTCTTTTCGCCCTCAGAGGCACTCAGATGTTACATGGTGTATATTCTCTGCCCCTATACACATTATTGTTACATTATGGTTTCCTGTCTAACATACTCAGTAAATTATTCGTATTGACGTCTTTTTTATTGTGGACGCTGCATATCGTGCTGCAGATCCTGATAGATAGGTAGACAAAGCTCCCCCACGATAGTAGGCAGCCAATTAAGCAGTTGTTGGCGAGGTCCCTTTTCTGAACTTGCCGTGGTCTTAGTATGAATATTTTTGTTATAGGCATTATGGGTATTGTCGGGGCCATGTTCCGGCAAAGTTTGCAGCACTTATGTTTTTTAGAGGCTCATAGACAGGTGTCGGCTCATGTATAGTTGGGATTGCCTTGTCGGCAAATTTACTTTTGTTGTATAGTCTTTCATGACAGCCTAGTCGGCTATGGTATATATGTTTATGGCATTACCCATCATTTTTGGTTGATTAGAATTCTTGTATACCATTTATTCCAATCTCGTTGGCCCTTACAGATTATAAGAAAGGCTCGATAAGGTGTATGTCGGCACTCGGCAGGTAGGGCCCGGGTGCCAGTCGCGGCCCTCTAGCTTGGTCGTGACAATAAGAGTCACATAGGCGTGCGTACAAGGACAGAGTCGTATAGGTTGCATGACAGAAGGTAGCAACAGTTATGAGATTGGATGAATTCTGACCACAAGTCGTCTTGTGAGAAAGAAGCCTAAAGGGGGGAATGCCTTGGCCTTTGGATTTATTCACAGAAAAGTTGCCTGGATAGCAAGGACAATATTAATGTATTTGTAAGAGCTGTAGGTTATGAGACTGATAAGAGCATCAATCAACATTCGAGGATGAATGTTCCAAAGGGGGAATAATGTAACACCCCATTTTTTGTACGTAAAAGAATGTTGTAAGCCAGTTGATGTAAGCTCGAAAATGAGATCACCTTTGGAAGTACATAAAGTAAGTTAATTATGTTACCTTGGAGGTTACAAATATTTAAGATCTTGAACTGCAAGTATCAATAGGTTGGAATGTTTAGAAGCTAAACAAATCAAAGAAAATAAGTTTCGTCGCAAGTCGGCAAGTTGAGAATGTTATAACTTGTACTTTTGGGGTGAGGCTAGGGTTATTAACATGATAAGAGGGTGATTTTATGAGGTATTTTAGTCGTATGATAGTCGTGTGTTATGTTTTGAAGACAAGAGAGTTATGAAACAAAAGTCGACGAAAGTCGTCACAATTCAAGTGTCGGGAACCCCGTGGCGTTAGTGAGTTTCTTGTTCTTCTTGTGGTTGCTGATTTCGGTGTGGTTCCACTTTGTGGGGGGTTGTTTATATTAGACTTGCATGTGACTCGTGAGACCTAAAAAACCTAGAGCTCTGATACCAACTTGTCACGATCCAAAATCCCACCTCTAGGCCTTGATTGCGCCTAGTCGATTTTGCTAGGAAAGCCAATTCACAATCAACAAACATAATCCACTATCAATAGTTAATAGAGATACCACAAAAATACAACCCCAGGATTAGGTGGCACAAGTGCACGAGCAAACTACGAAAAATGAGAACAAGTCTGTATACATAACAAGCTATATGAAATACAAGTAGATATGAATTAGTAAGAATTGGGGACCAAGGAACTACGAAGTAGGTCACCGAAGAGCATCACATTTTAAGTCTCCGTATATTCGCCTAGGTCCATCAGCAAGCTCTACAAGGACCCACCTGGGGATATGCGCAAAAAGATGTGCAAAAGCGTAATATGAGTACATCACAATCACTACCCAATAAGTATCAAGTCTAACCTTGAAGAAGTAGTAGAAATGCTAGATGCTTCCGAATACTTTTTGCACAAGTTTAATAACAGAATTAAGAACTGAAACAACGGATAATACCATGAATAACAAGAATGACAGATAGCAACAGTTAAAGTATGAGGCATTCCCTTAGTACATAAATAATCAAAACACTTCTCAAAGACGGTATTAAAATATAGCATGCTCAAGTAACAGAGCCGAGACTCCCAACCTGCATTTAAGGATGTCAAGCAACAATTACCAGATAAATGGGTACTACCAAATGAGTCAATAATACAAATTCATGCTCAACCAGTACAAGATCCCATACCCCAATACACAATCCATGTATCAACAACACCCGATACAAAATTCATGTATCTACCCGGTACAAAATCCATGTACCGACCACGGGCACATGGCTGAAACTAACATTCGTTATCACCTAACTATGGAGGGACGGATCCAAATCCAAACTCAAAGAGGTGAAAGATAGCATCACTCTTAACTCAATGTTCCGTAACTTTATCTCATCTGCACTGCTACCCTTCGTGCAAAAGTCCTCAGTCCAAACCACGTATCTATTATTCAAAATATATGTATATGCTCAAAAATTAAAGATAACTCTATGTGACTAAGGATAATTATGGAATTCAACATATAAAAATAATAGTCTCCCATGCCTTCATAATTAATCATAATCTAATTCAACATATCAAAAATAAGCTCCCATGCCTTTACAATTAATCATAATCTTAGACATGATTTCTAACACGAATAAGAGAGCAAACATAGTCATATGTGTCAAATAAATCTTGAATGAAATGAGCACAAGGTCAAAACAAGGCATACAATAAAACCAATTCTACCTCGGTCAGGATATAAGCTGTGTAAATGCATATACACTTACCACTAGGTATATACACTACCCCTAATACCTTAGCACATAGCAAACAAGTTAAATTCTAGGGGTTTCCCTCTTAACAAGATTAGCCAAGAGACTTACCTCTATCTGCTAGCCTAAGATTTGTCAAAAATGCCAAATCCTCAAAAATCTAACCAAATGGCTCGAATCTAGTCAAATATAACCAAATAATGTCAAACAAAGCCATAGAAATCGAAGCCAATCAATAAAGATTGGATGTTTACAATGTCAACCAAAAAGTCAACTCGGGGCTCACCTCCCCTAGCCCAAAAAAACTCATAAATTTCGAACAACCATTCCAATATGAGTCCAAATATACAAGTTCATTCAAAACTAACTCCAAGTCGCTGTTCAAATCTCAATTATTCACTTTCCAAAGGTGTTGCCAAGATTCCCCAAATTTCACTTTAAAATCCAAACTTTTAGGTGTAGAAACCCATGGAAAATCATGATATAAAGTAAAATCCAAGTCAAAATTTCTTACCTCCAAGGATGGGTGAAATAGCTCTTCAAAATTTTCCACTCTTGAAGTCTAGGGCTCAAAATATGATAATGTGGGTAAAAGTCCCGAAATTATATTACTTAAGGTCAGCCCAGGCATACCCTTCGCGAATGCGAAGGTCTATTGCCCGACTCAACTTACTTCTTCGTGAACATGACTGCCCCTCTAGGAACGCGAAGAGCAAGAACCCCCAGCTCCCAAATCCTTCATCACGAATGAAATGCACCCATGCAAACGTGATGCACCCACACGAACGCGAAGAACATCAGACACTCGAGTCTTCCGAGAACTTGTCCAATCATGCCAAAAAGGTTCCAATACCTCATCCAAACTTATTCAAATGCTCAAAACACAACAAGTAACATCACAACCAAGAATCAACGATCAAAACCCATGTTAAGCTTCTCTTAAGTTCATTAACTTCCAAACATTGAACCAAGCGTCCGATTCATGCCTACCCAAACTGGATTAAACACAAATACTGCAAACAAATCCAAAATGACAAAATGAACCTATTCTAATTTCGGAACCAAACTCTAAATCTGATAATCTAAAAGTCAACTCCCGTTCAAACCTATAACCTCTCCAATCCTACAATTTGCTAACATTCGGAAAATAGCATTAAAACATCCTAGGAACCTCTAAATCCAATTTCGAACATGAGCCTAAGTCGAAAATTACTATATGAACCTATCGGAACTATCAAAATACCAATTCAAGGTCTTTTACAGAAAATTCAAACCTTGATAAACTATTTACAGCTTAAGCTTCCAAAAAGGACGCTAGGTGTTCCAAATCACTAACCTTCCCGAAGCCAAACCAACTATCCCTGAAAGTCACAAGACAAAAAACACACATACAGAAAGAATCAAATAGGGGAACAGAGCTCAAATACACAAAACAACCAGTCAGGTCGTTATAGGTATGGCCAGAGTTTTAGACCGATACTACTTTTCATTAGGATGTGGAGATTTCTAGGCACTTAGAGCATATGCGCTGGTAGGAGAGAGAGGAGCGAAATGCCAAGATGCCCCACGGTTCAGGTGGTTTTAGAAATGCCTCATTAGGAGGCTAGAAGCATCACATTAGAGGCTATTCTTACAAGCCTATTCAGTCAGCTTATCAGGTTCCTCGTGATTCTTTAGTCAGCCATGGTTCTTACAGTGGTTGCCCAAGGCAGTCGTCTTTTAGTGCACTGTTAGCACAGAGTTCATACCGTGCTCTGTCCTATTAGGGTTCTTCGGGAAGATATTCAGGTTCTTAGGGGTAGCCCAGAGCTAGCAGCCTCGCAAGAGGAGGGGCTTCTTTGAGTGTGGAGACTTTAGTCATATGAAGAGGGGTTGCCCCAGGATTCTATGCAGTGTACCATGTCAGACCTTGGAGGAAGAATGACACAAAAAGAGGATAGTCCTACGCATTTCAGTAAAGAGGATAAGGGCAGATAAAAGTGCACTCTACAAAAATTGAACTGCGGTTGTATTGGGTCAAATGTGGTCGACTGCTCGAGAAGGGTCGAGCCCGGATACGATACGAGACCGGGTTGTCTCGACCCGAGGTCAGCAGGTCGAGCACATAATTGGAGCAACCGAAACGGGCTGACCGATGTTGACCGACCAATAGCATATCTCGTAACAGAAGGTCAGTTTCAACCGGATATTTCGTGGATTCCTGATATATCGCCAGGAGTAAATATCTCAACCGTTATAGACCTTAAGCCACCATTTTAGGATATTTCATCCCATAATTGAAGGGATTTACCTTGTAATTAGGCTTTCACCATGTATAGGGCTCTTTTATTTACCTATAAGAAGGGCATTTCGACCTTCATTGTAACACACAAGACTCATAACAGAAATACTAGAAATTGCTACTGTTCATTACTATTGTTCATCAAACTTTGTCTACTTTTATCATCAGCTACTCAAGCGTTGTGGTTTCATTACTCCTTTTTATTTCTAAATTATTTACATTACATTTTATATTGTATCGAATTTATTCACGCATCCTTAGCACCACGAATAAATTCAATTCTTACTCGGTTTTAAGGGTAAATAGTTTGGCGCCCACCGTGGGGCCAAGGATATTAGTGAATTTTTGATACAATTCTTTTTTCACACACTATTTTACGCTTGCTCTTTGCAGAATTTTCTATTTTTCAGATTACAGCTTAAATCATGTCGCACTCACTTCCCATCAACAACGAATTCAACCACCAAGGCAAAAACAAGGCTGCACCCGAAAATGAGGTCCCCGTCGACGCCAACTCCCAAATGGCAGTCCACGCTGATCAGACCCCCGGCCTATCACACAGCCTTCGGGGGGGAAACCACTCAGGGATCCAACATAGCGGAGAAAACGAAATCAGCCTCAAAGTAATATTCGATATGTTGTTAGCCCAGCAAGAAGCGACAACCCAACTACAAAGCCGCAGCCAGAACCCGGGCGGAGCCGAGGCCGTTCCTCCTCAGGTGGCAGCCGAACAAAATGAGCAGATCGCAGCGCAACCGGATGAGAACACTTCAGGGACCAACTCCGGGATTATCAAAATGCTCGAGCAGTTGATTAAGCGGGTTGAAACGGGTGAAAAAAGAATCGAAGCTAATGACAAGAAGGTCGAAACGTACAATTCGAGGGTAGACCAGATACCGGGGGCACCGTTAGTGTTAAAAGGTTTAGACACTAAGAAGTTTGTGCAAAGGCCTTTTCCGCCCAGCGCCGCTCCAAAACCGATTCCGAAGAAGTTCCGCATGCCCGAAATTCCTAAATATAACGGAACTTCGGATCCAAATGAGCACGTGACAGCTTATACCTGTGCTATAAAGGGGAACGATCTCGAAGACGACGAAATCGAGTCCGTTCTCCTGAAAAAATTTGGAGAAACCCTATCCAAGGGGGCAATGACGTGGTATCACAATTTACCACCAAATTCCATCGACTCTTTCGCCATGCTCGCTGATACCTTCGTCAATGCCCATGCAGGCGCCATCAAGGTCGAGACGAGGAAATCGGACTTATTCAAAGTCAGACAATGAGACAACGAAACATTAAGAGAGTTCGTGTCTCAGTTCCAAATGGAGCGGATGGACCTGCCACCGGTTAAAGACAACTGGGCCGTGCAAGCCTTCACCCAAGGGCTGAATATCAAAAGCTCTACGGCATCTCGACAACTCAAACAAAGCTTGATTGAGTACCCGGCCGTCACATGGGCAGACATTCACAATCGATACCAGTCGAAGATCAGGATAGAAGATGACCAGGTCGGGATTTCGTCGAGCTCTTCTTACCCCATTAGAGCTTTCGATCGGCCTCTGAGGGATAATTATCGAGAACCAAGGTCGAATCGAGACAGACACCAGCCGTACCCGGGCCCGAAACAGGAAAGCAGGTACGACCCCAACCAAAGGAACAGGAGGCCGTTTCCAAAAAGCAACTTTGAAAAAATCAATAATCGTCAAGAAGCACCAGATTGTCCGAATATAATTTCAATGTCGATTCGTCGACGCTCGTTTCAGCAATCGGTCGCATCAAGGACACCAGATGGCCAAGGCCGTTACAAACAGATCCTGCCAAAAGAGACCCCAACCTTATATGCAAATATCATGGCACTCACGGGCACAAAACGGAAGATTGCCGACAGTTAAGAGAAGAGGTAGCCCGGTTGCTCGAAAATGGGCATCTTCGGGAATTTCTAAGTGACCGAGCAAAGAATCACTACGAAAATAGGGATAGACCGGCAGATCAGAAGGAACCAAAACACACAATCAACATGATAATTGGGGGTGCAGATGTTCCTCAGGTACCGGTGCTGAAACGTACCAAAATATCCATCACCAGAGAGAAACGTACTCGGGACTATGCAACAGAAGGAACTCTTTACTTCAGCGACAAAGATATCGAAGGTCTTACACAACCTCACAACGACGCACTGGTGATATCGATGTTAATATACGATACTCGAGTGAAGGGCGTACTTATCGACCCCGGGAGTTCAGCCAACATAGTCCGATCTTGGGTCGTTGAGCAACTGGGACTAATGAACCAGATCATTTCCGAGGTTCGGGTGCTCAACGGCTTTAACATGGCGTCGGAGACAACCAAGGGAGAAATAACGCTGATGGTAAACATCGGTGGAACCATCAAGGCAACGAAATTCTTTGTGATCGAGGGCGATATGAGATATAACGCCCTGCTCGGAAGGCCCTGGATACATGATGTTAAGGCCGTACCCTCAACCTTACATTAGATGTTGAAATTTCCATCGGTCGAGGGAGTCATCACCATCTACGGAGAACAACATGCGGCAAGGGAAATGTTCGCAATAGAGGAAGCGACACCGAAACCTACCGTTCCTCAACAGAAGGCCAAATAGCAATCATAAAAGCCACCTTCAACAGACGAGGGTGAGCAAGATCAGCTCGACGAAGATAACTACAGGGTACCCCGATCCTTTGTCGTCCCAGATGAGTCCGACGCAACCAAGTCAACAATCGAGGAGCTCGAGCAAATCTCGATCCGCCATGACGCGCCCGATCGGAAGGTTTACCTGGGCTCGGGTTTGAACTCCGAGCTCAGGACCAAACTACTTACTTTTCTTTCAGCTAATGAAAGTTCTTTTGCTTGGTCCCATTTAGACATGACAGGTATACCACCGGAGATTGCGACGCACAAGCTTAGTGTCGATCCGAAATCCCGACCGGTCAAACAGAAAGGAGACCTCAATCCGAAGTCAAACAGGCCTTCATCAAGGATGAGGTAACTAAGCTCTTAAATATAGGATCCATTCGAGAGGTTAAGTACCCAGAATGGTTAGCTAATGTAGTTGTAGTATCTAAAAAAGGGAACAAACTTAGAATGTGTATAGATTATAAAGACCTAAATAAGGCATGCCCCAAAGATTCTTTTCCCCTGCCCAACATCGATCGCATGATCGATGCCACTGCTGGCCACGAGACTCTTAGTTTTCTCGACGCTTATTCTGGATATAACCAGATACAAATGGATAAATATGACCAAGAGAAAACATCTTTCATCACCCAGTATGGCACTTACTGCTACAATGTGATGCCATTCGGGCTTAAGAATGCAGGGGCGACATATCAGCGTTTAGTAAATAAAATGTTCGAAAACCAACTAGGTAAAACTATGGAAGTTTATATTGATGACATGTTAGTCAAGTCCCTACGAGCAGAGGACCATCATAGTCATTTGCAGGAAACGTTTGATATTTTGAAGAGATACAATATGAAATTGAACCCAGAAAAATGCGCATTCGGAGAAGGCTCTGGGAAATTTCTCGGGTTTATGGTCTCGAACAGAGGAATAGAGATCAACCCGGACAAAATCAAAGCCATCGAAGATATAAAAGTCGTCGACAGCGTCAAGGCCGTACAAAAACTGACAGGCCGGATCGCAGCATTAGGACGCTTCATATCTCGATCGTCGGATAGGAGCCACCGGTTCTTCAATCTGTTAAAAAAGAAGAACGAGTTCTCATGGGGACCAGAGTGCCAACATGCATTAGAGGAACTGAAAAGGTACCTTTCTAGCCCGCCTCTATTACATGTACCAAAAACAGGTGAGCTATTATATCTCTACCTCGCCGTGTCGGAGATAGCGGTAAACGGAGTTCTGGTTCGGGAAGAACAAGGTACACAATTTCCCGTTTATTATGTTAGTAGGACATTAGGAGAAGCCGAAACCAGGTACCCGCACTTAGAAAAATTAGCACTCGCCTTATTGAGTGCCTCTAGGAAATTGAAACCATACTTCCAATGTCACCCAATATGCGTGGTGACGACTTAACCACTTAGAAATGTTATGCATAAGCCCGAATTATCGGGCCAACTGGCCAAGTGGGCCATCGAGATCAGCGAGTACGATATACAATATCGACCTCGAACTTCGATAAAATCTCAAGTACTGGCCAATTTTGTCGCCGACTTCACACCGTCGCTTATTCCCCAAGTCGAGAAAGAGCTCATGACTGAATTGGGGACTCCTTCGGGAGTGTGGACTCTGTTCACAGACGGGGCCTCAAATTCGAAAGGATCGGGGCTGGGCATCGTACTCAAGCCCCCGACCGGAAACACAATTAGACAGTCCATTAGGACTATAAAACTAACTAACAACGAAGCCGAATATGAGACTATGATCGCAGGTCTAGAATTGGCAAAGAACCTTGGGGCAGAAGTGATCGAGGCCAAGTGCGACTCTCTTCTTGTAGTCAACCAAGTGAACAGAACGTTTGAAGTCAGAGAGGGACGTATGCAAAGGTATGTGGATAAACTCCAAGTCACCTTACACAGGTTCAAGGAATGGATCCTGCAGCACATACCTCGGGAACAAAACAGCGAAGTCGACGCCCTCGCTAACCTAGGTTCGTCGATCGATGACGAAGAAATCGGCTCCGAAAAGGTCATGCAGTAGTTAAGATCGGTGGTGGAGGAAGGTCACGCCGAGGTCAACTCGATGAGTTTGACTTGGGACTGGAGAAATAAGTACATAGAGTACCTCAGCTCGGGTAAGTTGCCACCTGACCCCAAAGAATCGAGAGCACTACGCGCAAAGGCGGCCCGATTTTGTTTGGTCGATAATGGAACTCTATACAAAAGGACCTTCGGAGGACCTCTAGCCATATGTCTCGGACCCAGAGACACCGAATATATCTTGAAAGAGATACACGAAGGAGCTTGTGGCAATCAGTCAGGCTCCGATTCACTAGTTCGGAAGGTGATTCGAGCCGGCTATTACTGGAATGATATGGAGAAGGACGCAAAGGAATTTGTACGCAGATGCAGTGGGTGTCAAAGACATGCACCGATCATCCACCAACCGGCTGAAACATTACATTCGGTCATATCGCCGTGGCCGTTTATGAAGTGGGGAATGGATATAGTAGGTCCCTTTCCCCGAGCACCAGGTAAAGCTCAATTTATCCTTTTTATGACTGACTATTTTTCTAAGTGGGTGGAAGCACAGGCTTTCGAGAAGGTCAGAGAAAAAGAGGTGATCGACTTCATATGGGACCATATCATCTCCCGATTCGGGATGCCTTCTGAAATAGTATGCGATAATGGAAAGCAATTCATCGGCAGCAAGGTGACCAAATTCTTCGAGGATAACAAAATCAAAAGGATATTGTCAACCCCGTATCACCCCAGCAGCAACGGTCAAGCGGAATCAACTAACAAAATCATAATTCAAAACCTGAAGAAAAGGTTAGTCGACGCTAAAGGAAGATGGAGAGAAATGCTACCCGAAGTCTTGTGGGCGTATCGAACAACTGAAAAGACTAGTATCGGAGCCACTCCGTTTTCGTTGGTATATGGCACCGAAGTGTTGATTGTAGTCGAGGTAGGCGAACCAAGCATCAGGTTTCAACACGCAACCGAAAAGTCTAACCAAGAGGCCATGTATACGAGCCTGGAACTCTTAGATGAAAGAAGAGAAGCTGCTCTAGTCCGAATGGCAGCTCAGAAGAAAAAGATCGAAAGGTATTCTAATCAAAGAACTCGTCTTCGATATTTCAGTATAGGGGACCTAGTGCTCAGAAGAATCACACCTAATACCCGGGACCCCAGCGAAGGGAAATTGGGACCGAACTGGGAAGGTCCCTATACTATACTAAAGGTCACCGGGAAAGGCTCTTACAAGCTTGGAACTTTGGATGGTAAGCCGCTGCCAAATAACTGGAACGTGAGCCACTTGAAAAGATACTACTGTTAGGGTAATTTACGTCACCTTTTTTACTTTCTTTTTTATTCTATTTATTGGTACTAACATATGCAGGACAGATCGATATCGAACAAGTCAAGCACCAAATATTAGGACTGAAAGCACGCGTTGCACTCTTTTTCCCTTCGACCGGTTTTGTCCCAAATTGGGTTTTACGGCAAGGTTTTTAATGAGGCAACCATATGTCGTGCTAACGTAGATCGATCATATATCAGAATTCACAAGTTTCATATTAACCTCTAACAATGTTTGTTTATTTACTTCGATTTTGAGGGGCCTAAGTAAAGATCGCTAGGAATTGATGTAAGGGTCAAACGGTCAGAAGAGCCGTGCCCGAGTAGATCGATCTGATTCCCCTCTGACAGATGAAGATGTACAAGTACATGATTATTAACAAAGTCATTTGATGCCTACATTATGTTCTCGAGCCCAAGGGCTTTTTTAATTATCTTCGCATTATCAATAACTGATATTGGTAAAAGACGCACATCGAGACCGGGGGGGGGGATAAGACCTTACAAGGCAAACCCCGAAACCGGCTAGTCAGGCTAAGGCCTTGTTAAAGCTAACAAAACGCAAAGGGAATTAAGACCGATCTTGGCAATCCCGATTTACGGCCAAGGCCGAATTAAATACTCATATCTGATCGAAGTTTGTAAGGGCAAGACTTCGAAACAAGGATAAGATCAAATCTGTTTGGTAAGGGTCTAATTTTTTGCTAAGTCATGGCCCCGATTCATATAAGCTTAATGGTTGAGTGTAGAGCAAATAAAAGCTCATTTAAATCGTTCCAAACAGGGCTAAGGCCAAACTAGTTATTAATGCGTTCCGAACTTGCTACAAGGCTAAGGCCGAACTAGCTATTAATCTGTCGGTCGCAATTTATAATCCTAGCCAAGGCAGGATATAACAATGCATGAAAGTCAAGGAACAAATTCAAAATATATTGAAAGATGTCTTTACCTAAGATGGGACCTTTACATAACTCAGGCTACAAAGTATTAATACAACATCAGTCCGAGCCATCTTCATACTCTTCAGGAAAGGTTTTTCTTCTCATTTCATCCTCGACTTTTGATGCCTCAGCAACATCGGAAGACGGATCGAGACCACGGGCCTGGAGCTCCTCGAGAAAAGAAAGGCGATTTTGGCATTGAGTGTACTCGACCAGCACCTTCGATTGCTCATGAGTGACCTCAGCATCAGCTCTATACTGAGCTATCAAGTCTTCAGCTTTGGCCTTGGTAGTGGCGATCTCCGATTTCGCTTCCTGAAGTTGATTGTCAGAGCAGCCCGGTCTTGGGTAAGCGACTCAACTTGGAGTCCTTGGGACTCATTGTCCTTAAGCAGGGCTCCGATTCTTTCTTGCGCTTCCGAGGCCTGATCTCTTAATCGAGCTTGGAGAGCCTCTTTCTCTGCAGTTAAAGTCTCGACCTTGGCTTTCGAACCGCTCGTTTCAGCTTTTGCCTCGTTCAGCTCGAATCAGAGTCGGTTCAACCGATTGTCCATTTGCCCCAGTTGATCAACACAAGAGGCATGCTCTTTCCTTCCAAACTTTAGTTCGGCCCGGAGACTTGACACCTGATTTTCGAGCCGCTGACGTTGATCCATTCCTGTGCCATTCCTTCTTTGATTCGAAGGAACATTTCGTGATAAAGCACCGAAGCCTGTGGAAAATTCAAATTAAAAATTGTCAGTACAGGTTTGGAACCGGAACGTTGAGTATAGTTTAAAATAAACAAACGTACCCTGTTCGATGCTTGTTGAGCTTCGTTGAACAAGCAAGCCCAAACCACATCATTCATTGCAGCCCGATCGTCTTCAGTCACCAAGCTGTGGAGATAGCTAGCTACGCCTACCGGCGGACCTAGTGCTCGGGCGTCCTGGGGGACAGTAAAAGGTTATCATCCTCTTCCGTTCAGGGTTCGAGCTCGATGCGAGGAATTTATCGACTAATTTAATACTAGCCGATACTCCACTTGTCTCGACTGGGAGACTCCTTCTGGGGACTTCGAGGCCAAAAGTATCAGCCGACGGCACCCCGTCAAAAAATTCCTCAAAGGTCCCTGCTGTGGCCGGCACCTTGCTCGGCGTGTGTATTCTAGCATCTTGGGCGTCTTTTAGAGTTGTCGTTGAGAAGGAGGGTGAATGTGCCATCTCGGGGATGTTCAAGGATCTTTGTGCAGCTACCTGCACATTGGCCCGGTCCCCGGTCCTTGCTCCCATTTCAATAGTCTCTCCTTGGGAGGCACCGGTTTCTTCTACGCTCTGCTCGGGGACTTCCCGAGGGGGTTTGTCATGTGCGATTTCGGGGCTGTTTTCCCCCTCGGAGTCATCACTCAGTGTGAGGGAAGGGTCAGTGACTGTGACTTTACGAGCTATCATTTTCCTCCTGCCCTTCTTCTTTTCAGGCTCAGCCTGGTCGGGAGCCCTTTTTCTCTTTCTTCCTCCCTCCTTCTCCGATGTGGGAGGAGGACGATGAACTGCCCCATAAGTAACAGCCGACCTCAGCTCGGTATCCTTCGAGAGACCTGCAAAATAAATTTTCAAAAGGTTAAGTGTTGGTGTCGATCGTTTTGGGAAATATGAATATCGATGAAGCTCAGTATGGTTCTTAGCCTCCCAAAGGCATTTTGATATCTCTCTCCAGGCCCGCTCGGAATAGGACCTCTGGGACACGACCTTCCTGACCCACTCCTTCAAGTCCTCAATTGTGGCCGGTGCCTGGGAAACGGCTGCACATTATAATACATCGATTAGACATTGAAGGATATTAATAAGAGATCTTAAATAGAGAGGCGCTTACGTTTCATATTCCACTTCTCGGGGAACGGCATGTTGTCGGCAGGGATCAGGTCGGAGGTTTTAATTCGGACGTATCGGCTAATCCAGCCCCGATCCCTATCTTCGTCAATGCTCGAGAACGGAGCCTTACTGGCCCAGCGAGCTAGTTTAATCAGCCCCCCTCGGAACATCCGGGGACTGTATAATCGAAGTAAATGGTCGATGGTAAAAGGGTGCCCCCCTTCGACCTTATCCACGAAAAACCGGAAAAGGTAAACTATACGCCACACAGAAGGGTGGACTTGACCTAGAGTTACATTATATCTTCTACAAAACTCAATAATAATAGGGTCTATGGGTCCTAATGTGAACGGGTAAGTATATACACTAAGGTATCCCTCCACTTGTGTGGTAATGGCTTCATTCAGAGAAGGGATTATTATGTCCTTATCAGCCCAATGGCACTCGGCCTTCACCCTTTCAAGATGTTTGTGGGTGATCGAGCTGATGTATTCCGAGACCGGTTCACCTCGGCCAGGCACCGGGGAAGGCTTCTCGACTTTGAATTCGGAGCCTATGAAGCACCCTACTGGTATGAAGGCTTTTAATGGAGGCTCCATGGAGGGTTCCTCAGTACGGGTGGGCTCAACCTCTTCAACAGACTGGGCAGAGGAAGTTTGTTTTTGAGGAACTGATTTAGAAGTTTTAGCCATTGAAGTAGCAGAAGCAAGAAACAAAGGAGAAGAGGAGTTTTCTGGTGAAGAAGACTAAAAGTTTTTCTGGTGAAAAAAGCTTAAGGAAGTAAATTGGTAATCAGCGTGAAAGTAAAGAACTAAAACGCAAAGAGGGAAGAAGTATTTATACTTTCTCAAAAAGCGGTGGTTCAGAGCACGAGGCATATAAACATTAAATGCATGCATTAAATGCACGCAGAAGGTACAAGGCTCTGCAGACGAGACAGGTAATGATTTCTTGTGTCAATGGTCATGTGCGTCACAGCACCACCGTCACGCCAAAGGTCCTTTTAGGGTTAAACGGTTTGATGGCTTTGACTTCGTGGCATGCTTAAGGGATATGTCGATTACTTAATCCAGGAGCTTGAAGAATGACGGTTCATATCGTCTTTTGTCCTTACTCTCCAATAAACGAGGGGACTATCTGTATTGGGTCAAATGTGGTCGACTGCTCGAGAAGGGTCGAGCCCGGATACGATATGAGACCAGGTTGTCTCGACCCGAGGTCAGCAGGTCGAGCACATATTTGGAGCAACCAAAACGGGCTGACCGATATTGACCGACCAATAGCATATCTCGTAACAGAAGGTCAGTTTCAACCGGATATTTCGTGAATTCCTGATATCTCGCCAGGAGTAAATATCTCAACCGTTATAGACGTTAAGCCACCATTTTAGGATATTTCATCCCATAATTGCAGGGATTTACCTTGTAATTAGGCTTTCACCATGTATAGGGCTCTTTTATTTACCTATAAGAAGGGCATTTCGACCTTCATTGTAACACACAAGACTCATAACAGAAATACTAGAAATTGCTACTGTTCATTACTATTGTTCATCAAACTTTGTCTACTTTTATCATCAGCTACTCAAGCGTTGTGGTTTGATTACTCCTTTTTATTTCTAAATTATTTACATTACATTTTATATTGTATCGAATTTATTCACGCATCCTTAGCACCACGAATAAATTCAATTGTTACTCGGTTTTAAGGGTAAACAGCAGCCACAAAAGTATTTGCGGTTCGCAAGAAGAAATGTGGCCACAAAAGATGAACTAAAGCTTTAATAACTTTAGGCAAAAGTTCGGTCCATAGAAGAAAATGTGTGGTCACACTCTGATTCCCAAAATGGTTCGCACTGATGAAATGAATGATCAGAGAATGAGCAGTTAGTCGATTCTGAAGCCTCCTCAAGTGCATTCTCCAAAACTAAAAGTGCGACCGCAAAAGCTGATGTGTGGCTACAATGCTTGAAGTGCAACCGCAGAACATCACTAGCTAAACAACACAAGAAAAGTCACCCTAGCATAGTGCGGACCACAATACTCATTTTGCAGCCGTAAACCATCCAAAGGGCATTTTTGATAGAAATTTCGGGAGTCCTATAAATAGAACTTTATTGCTTTTAGGGCATCGTTTTGCTGTAGATCTGGGAGTTAGTCACGTTTAGCTATTTTTAGCAAGTTTGAGCTACAATTGGATAAGATCTTATACTCTATATTCGTTTTTGTTTTATGTCTTTAATTTCATCTTGTTTTTATCATTTCTGTGTCTTCTATCATGAAAAGCTTGATTTTTATCTGAGGTTGTCTTATGAGTTATAGATATTATGCTTCTTTATGATTGGGTTGTGTTATTTAGATTTATGCTTTAAAGGTGAATTAGTGGTTGCAAATATTGATTTATGACTTTTTGAACTTGTTCTTACTTGAGAAGAGGAACTAACAATATGTAAACTTGGCTAACAAGAAATTAAACTTGTTGAGGGACTGATTGGTTTAATTAACGATATTCATCTTTGCAAGGGAAGAGGATGATGGAAATAACTCAAACATATCTAGTAAACTGTTCTCCCCTCCGAAAGGATGGGCTGGCTCTTATACCACAGTATAGGAATAAAGCAAGAGATTCCAAGAAAGTAAACTAAATCATAGATACGAAAGTTTACGTAAAAAAGGGCTGGCTTCAACAACCCATAAAGGACGACTTGCCAAGCTACTCTAGCAGTTAGTTTGCTTATAGTTGCAAAGGTTTTTCTACAAAAGGGCTGGCTTCAACAACCCATAAGGGACGAAAGAACAAGAGGAAATTTAGAAGGAACTCATATGTAATATATCACAAAGGTTTACAAAGGTTACATAACGATCCTACAACTACTACATGGCCTCCTTTATATAGGAATAGGAGGTTATTACAAGTCAAACTTAGACCTATCATACATGGCAAACCTATCTACGAGTGGGTCCCTTTTTACAAGTGAAGGACCTTATGCAAAGCAACTAAAAAAGCACCTGAAAACATAAGAGAGGTGAAATATACGTGGTATAACATGAGAAAGTATGTGGGAGCATGTGGAAACAGGTAAAAGTCGGATGCTGCATGTGACGAAGCTTATGGAGGCATGTGAAATCCTGTGAGAGTAGGGCCCGGATAGTATGGAAAGATGTGAAAATTTGTCTTGGCATGGGTAGATGTGTTTTTAGGATTTTTTGGTAGGAAATGTAGGATTATGGTGGGATTAGCAGGGAATTAGAAAATTATCTTCCATTTATTCTCTGGGTTTGTCTTCTTGATATCTTTTCAAAGATCTTGTGTAGTAACGCCTGGAACTTGACAGTCTTTCTTCATTGTGTTCCTTCTCTTTTGGATTGAGAGATGTAATCTGCAACCTTAATCTGGAGATGTCTTGAGTGATCTTTTCTCGGATAACTTCGTACCGGGTTTTATATTCCTTTGATGCTTCTCGAACTCTTTCCCAGCGAGGATGAATGCTGTTATAATTCCAACTTGCCCAATCTTTTGGCCATATATCTCTCAGGATGCATCTATTTTGCTGGAAGATAATCCTTTGTGCTTCACTATATTCTTCTTCCATGGATAAAATGGACACGGGGAATTTCCACCAGAATGATACTTCTGCTTGCGCCTGGACTTTTCCATTTATAATATTCACTGGCCTATGGAAGCGGAATGCCTTTGCTTTGTAGGAATCATTGAAGCATTTTATCCAATATCTTCGAGGCTTGAACCATAGTAGAAATATTTTAAGAGCATGTTCAATGTTGTCAAAGTCCTTGAAGACGTTGCACTTGAATTCCATGAAAATATAATACTGATGGCATAGGTACCAGAAAAACCATAATAGTTCTTGTGGAAAATCCTTGACTTGAAATTTGTATGGAGAGAACCATTGGGCCCATCTGAGAATCTGAGGATTGAGAATAATTTTTGCATTTATCTGGATCATCTTTGGGAAGGCTTTCATATCCATTTTTATCTTAAATTCTGTATGAATCAAGAAAAATTTGAACTTCTCGATTCCATTCTTTACTGCAAGAATTTCCTTAAAATGGACTGATAGGGTTGCTCAGCATCTTTGAACTTTCCGCTAGCATATCCTCATATCTTCCTCTGGCCATCTTTTTCTTCAAATAGAACAGCACTCCAGCGTTCATTGCTGGCAGCAGTTTGCAGTATCTTCTTACCGTTTGAAGGGATTTAGATAAACTTAGCATCTTTAGATATCTCCTTTCCCTGATTGCTTCATCTTATTCCTTTCCCCATGGAGCATTTTTCTAGAGCATCTTCGTGAGCGGAGAAATGTATGTACATATATTTGGGATGAAATCTCTTACATAATTTACTACATCCAAGAACTATTGGATCTGCTTTGTTGTGAGTCCGGTATCAGGAAATTTTAGTATTTCCTGACATATATGTGGTCCTGGACTGTATGCACCTTGGACAAAATGTATTCCGAGAAAATCAATCTCTTTTTGTGCAAGAACCATCTTTTTTTGCTGAAAGCATGATCCCATAATTGAGGAAGCAAGTTGACATGTTCCTCCAATGTATCACTAAATATTAGGATGTCATAATTGTAAACCAAAGAGGTATGGAGGATGGGCTGGAATATTTTTATCATGGCTTTTTGGAACAAAGGAGGGTGCAGTATTTAACCCAAAGGGCATGACTTTCCATTAGAAGTAATGATCGAGGATGCCAAATCCTATTTTGGCTCCTTCTTCGGGGTGGATTCCCAATTGCCAAAATCCAAATTTAAGATCAAACTTGGAAAAATATTTGGCCTTGGCTAAGTGGGAGAAAAGAGTGAGTTTATTTGGGATAGGAAATTTATCATCTCGGAGGAAGTGGTTAAGTGGCTGGTAGTTAATAACTAACATGATTTATCCTCTTGTTTTGCTCAGCTCTTTTGTTGACATAAAATGCTTCACATGCCCATTGTGAATCTGATGGCTCTATTAGATCAAATTCCAAGAGTTCTTCACATTCTTTCTTTGCAAGATGAAGATGATCTGGGTTCATGCCTGAATGACTAGCTTTTGTTGGATTGATGTTTTCATTATTCTTGAAAGGGAGCTTGAAAAAAAACTCTTAGTTCTTCCATAACGGGTTTTTTCCTTTCTTCATAAAATCCTTGAGAGATTTAGCACATGAATGCTCAATGAGATCTCGTTCAATCTCCTTGATTTGTTCGTTGCTGGTGATTTGGAATAGCCTTGGAATTTCAAATAAGGTTGGAACTGCTCCTTCAAGGTTATCCTGTTAGCCCTGATCAATAGTTGGTCTTTTAGTTGTTTGAAAATGTCGAATCCAACAATAAGATCTTTTCCTTGTACATCAGAGCCGATCAGCTTGGTTCTGTACTTCAATCCTAGAAAAAACATAATTGTGACTCGGTACTTTTTGATAACGGTGGTAGTCAGGATTCCATTTGATGCAATATTGGAATCCTTAAAGTAAGGCACCCATTGATCTTCAGGGAGAACAGCAGGGTTCATGAGTGAACAAGCAGCTCCAGTTTCAATGAATGCGATGACTCAAGTTGGTTTATCCCACTTGGATGAATAAACCTTGGGTTCCACTTGAAAGATGACTACAAGAGCGTTGATCACCTCTCGGGCTTTGGCCACTGGTCCTGAAATTTTGTAGTGGTCATCACCATGATCTTCGTATATATCAAGAGAGAATAAGGTTTATTCAGTGGGTTCATCGTCCATAGAGAATATGGACTCGAGGTCCTCTTCCTTTCTGAGATGTATGCCTGTGTTATCTTCAATCTCTTCGAGGAGTTTGACAGATTTCCTCAATTGTGGACAATTTCTTGCAAAATGACCGATCTTGTGGCAAATAAAGTTCCTGTTCTTTTTATGAAAATTCCCTGGCCTCCTTCGTTTGAAATATTTTGTGTGCCTCCTAGACCTTGATTTTCCATTTGGAATTCTTGGCCATCTGAACTTCCTAAATCCTCTCTGTCGCCTGGATGTGTGGCAGGAACATCCTGATCCAGTGATCAGATCAGATTTGCTCATGCTGTGTAAAGCGCTGGATTGTGGTGGAAAATTTATTTTAGGGCAGAGCGCTTCATACAAATGTCATCCAATGCGACAAAAATAGCTTGCTTGATGTAGCCGACTTGTGGGATGGTTATGGACTGAAACCTTTCTTCAATGATGGTCATGGTTCGGCTTGCCAAAAATTTTGGAAGGGAAGAGACAAAGAGTTGCTTCAAGTTGATGTCTCCACCGATCTCAAAATATATCTTTGCCATTTTTTTAAAAAGCTTGTCAATGTCATTTTTGTCGAATGACACACACTTCATCTTAAAGAGTTGTATTCGCATCTTTTCATTTCTTAGCCAGTATCTCCATTGAAAACTTTATGTAGGATTTTGATGTTGAAGGCAAAGTCCTGGAAAGTAAGAAAAGTATTTTTGTCTTGAATCCCAAGTAAGTTCCACCAATCGGTGAGGATTCCTGAGAATCGTGAAGTGAGTTCTGATAGGATAATATACTTTTCTCGTTCCACCAAATTTTTGGTCACCATCCAAGTATAGAAGTCTTGGATCCTTTGAGGTCATTTTGAAACCTTGACGTCATCTAAAGTGAAGGTGTGGAAGTAGTTCCAACTGGTTTTGATGCCAGGGGCTCATATCTTCTTTTTGGGATTTGTTCATCTCTTATGCCTTCTTGATCCTGATCTATTTCAGATATTTCTAGGTCTCTTGGCTGGTTTACAAATATTGAGGGATCATCTTCTTCGAAAGAGTTTGTCGTGGATTCGTTGCTTGATTGAGAGCTATCTTCCATTGTATCATCGTCTGATGAATTAAGAGACTCCGTCCGTGTGGTATCTTCTTCTAACATGTTTCTTGGTTGGGAGACATATATGTCCGAAGCCTTTTGATCAGTAATCATCGGATTTTCGAGGTTGGACTCTTTTGAACTTTCTCCCTCATCTCACCTTTTCTTGGTTTGTCTCTGGGTTGCAAGAGCATCTTTCCTTTCCCAAACCATTTTTGCAATATTAAAATCATGTTCTCCCTTCATGGGTTGGGTGAACAAAATAGGATTTTGTGAGGTAATAGAAAAAGTAAAAAAGGTGTAGTCCAATTTAGGCGCGGAATATGCTTGTGGCGTGAAGGGGAAGAAGGTAGGTTTTGAAGGGAAAACTTGAGTCTTTGTGACACAAAGTGGTCATTTATCAAAAGTTGAATTTGTTCCCTCATGGAAATTGTCTCTTTTTGTTATTGCTGGAAGAACTGGAAACGTGAAGTTCCAGTTGGACAAATCTCATATTGTAAATATGCGAACCTTAGTTCCAGGGCTTTGATTATTCCTGCATGGTGAGACGATGTCTACTCCACCTTTATCTCAATTGTTTCTACTTTGCTCATATTTTTTTTTATGTATGGGCCACGTTCTTGATAGCGTTGCCAATGATGTTAGTACTTTGTTTTGGCAGATGGAACTTTCTAATTTCTAGTTCATTGTTGCTTCGATATCATTCGTTGGGTTTTTTTTTTTCCAGTAGGTAGCACTATGTTTTTCTTAGGGATTCTTGGAGCATGGCTTATACCCTCTTTTTCAAAAGGTTGAAGTGCAGGGAAATCTTGGGTATGACTAGAGTTTGAAGGAATCAGCATGAATATCTGTGGTTGTGTGGGCATTGGGATTTTTTGACTTGGTGAAGTCTTAGGTTCAGGTGGCTTTTTGGATTCTTGGGTATGAGCTGTGCGTGGTTTGGGTTTTGGTGTGGTTTCACTATCTTCCCAGCTTGGATTGAATTTTATTGGTAATTTTGGCCATTCCTAGGGTTTATAACTGACAAGAAGTTTATATTTACCTGGATGACTTAATGAGCAAATTGAAGGATCTTTATTTTCATATTTGGCTCGAAATTATTTTTCAGTGGTTTTGTCCTTTTCCTTGGATTTTGATTTGGTCTCATTAAGGCCAAATCTTTCCCAGTGACGCAGGCAATATTCATCATATTCTGCGATTAGATCTTCCAAAGAGTCTTGGCAGTCGCAACCAAGATCCCAAGGGCAGTGTCCCGTAAAGGGGCATTTGAACCACCAAACTCTTCAGCCCTCTTTGTCTAAGTGTTTACAACAGTCATGTTCTTCCATGATAGTTTGTATATTCCATAAAGGTTCACTTTCATGGTCAGGGTCTGTGTCTTTAGGTTGTATCATTTGGCAAGAAAAGATGGTTTTATTGGGTTCTTTGAGATGGTAATGGTCAAAACTTATGGAAACTATTTTATCATTTCTTTTTGTAAAAGTTGGCTCACCAGATTGCAGAGATTCCTTTGGTTCCCTTAACTTTTCATAATTTGTGATCCAGGAATCAAGAAGGATTTGGACAAGCTTATCTCTGGGAATTTGTCTGGATATTTGGGTAGCATCAATATTCAAGAGTAAAGCATTTTTTCCTCCGGGAAGGCAGAGATCCATGGCATGATTTTGGACCTGCCACACCATTTGGTGATGAAGAGTTGCTTGGATAACATCTTTGGCTTGTGGGGCTCGCTGGATTTGAACTTGAATTTTTAATGTTTCGGTTAGGCATGGGCCATGAAGGGACATGTTGAAATTTTGAAACATTGTTATGAAGACAGTCCTAGCATTCAAGGTAACTTCTGCAATACCCAAATTGGCATGTTGGTACTTATAGTATCTTGTATCTAGAAGAGAAAGTCAAGCAACAATAGGTTGACCTTTTCTTCCGTGATATGTTAAAGCGATTCGGATAGCACCAAAATGGATATGTGTAAAACCATGATTTCTCTATTGTTTCTGGGATTTGAAGGGTGATAAGTTGTTCCTCTCGAGTGGCAAGAATAGGATGCTAGTAAACTTTTAAGGTAGCAACATATTCTTTGACTCCTTTTGGTCTGTGTTGAGCTAAGGAAAGAATTTGGGACCATGGTGCAAATGATTTTTTGGCAAAGGCTGAGTGAGGGTTTATAAGGGTTAATTCAGTGGAGGTTATTTTATGTTCATCAGGTAGGATATATACTTCATAGAGGTAATCATATTTTTTGGACAAGGTTCTATATAGAGTAGGGGACATATTCATCTTTGCAAGGATGATGGACATAACTCAGACATATCTAGTATATTGTTCTCCCCTCCGAAAGGATGGGCTGGCTCTGATACCACAGTATAGGAGCAAAGCAAGAGACTCCAAGAAAGCAAACTAAATCATAGAAACGAAAGTTTCTCTACAAAGTGGCTGGCTTCAACAACCCATAAAGGACGGCTTCCCAAGCTACTCTAACAGTTAATTTGCTTAAAATCGCAAAAGTTTTCCTAAAGGAGTTGGCTTCAACAACCCATAAGGGACAGCTTGCCAAGCTACGAAACTCAGAAAACTTTTGTATTATAACCAACGTTAGCTGTTATAACTCGGAAAACTTTTGGACTACAATAAGTTAACTTTCTTAGAGTATCCTTGCTCTATTTTCATATATGGGCTGGCCTTTTCATCCATTTGGAAGAAAGAACAAGAGGAAATTTAAAAGGAACTCACATGTAATATATCACAAAGGTTTACAAAGGTTACAAGATGATCCTACAACTACTACATGGCCTCCTTTATATAGGACTAGGAGGTTATTACAAGACAAACTTAAACCTATCTTACATGGCAAACCTAACTTTAAGTGGGTCCCTTTTTACATGTGAAGGACCTTATGAAAAGAACCTAAAAAAGCTCCTGAAAATATGTGAAAAAGGTGAAATATACATGGTATAACATGTGAAAGTATGTGGGAGCATGTGAAAACATGTGATAGTCAGATGTTGCATGTGATGAAGCATGTGGAGGCATGTGGAATCATGTGAGAGTGGAGCCCGGATAGTATGGAATGATGTGAATATCTGTGTAGACATGGGTAGATGCTTTTTGAGGGTTTTTTAATAGGCAATGTGGGATTATGGTGGGATTAGCGTGGAATTAGATAATTATTTTCCACTGATTCTCTGGGTTTATTTTCTTGACATCTTTTTGAAGATCTTAAGTAGAGCATGGAACTTGACGGGCTTTCTTCGCTGTGTTCCTTCTCTTTTGGATTGAGAGATGTAATCCGCAAACTTAATATGGAGATGTCTTTAGTGATCTTTTCTCGGATAACTTTGTACGGGGTCTGATATTCCTTTGCTGCTTCTCGTACTCTTTCCTAGTGAGGCTGGGTGTTGGTATAATTGCAGCTTGCCCAATCTTTTGGCCATATATCTCTCAGGATGCACCTATTTTGCTGGAAGATAATCCTTTGTGCTTCACTATATTCTTCTTCCATGTTTAAAATGGACACGGGAAATTTCCACCAGAATGATACTTCTACTTGCGCCTGGACTTTTTCATTTATAATCTTCACTGGCCTATGGAACATGAATACCTTTGCTTTGTAGGAATCACTGAAGCATTTTATCTAATATCTTCGAGGCTTGAACCATAATAGAAATATTTTAAGAGCATGTTCAATATTGTCAATATCCTTGAAGACGTTGCACTGGAATTCCATGAAAATATAATACTGATGGCATAGGTACCAGAAAAACCATAATACTTCATGTGGAAAATCCTTGGCTTGTGCTATTAATATGTGGCCAAATGGATATTCTGGATTGACCCCATAAGGCATTAGAATGGATCCTACATGTTGCCGGAAAACCTGGAGTTCGTAATAAGTCCTTCTTTCCATTATAATTGATCGATCAAAAGTATCCATGAGATTGACCAATCTGGTGGATGATCCGTTAAAGCTTCAATGAACTCGTTCCTGGTATATTTGAAAACATGAAGATGTGGCTGATTAGCTTTTCTTTTGACTTTATCTTTGCTGGGGAAATTCTTTTTGAGAATTTTTCCAATCGAGACAAAAAATCTGCGAGAATATTGTCTCCTTTCCTTTTAGGTGCTTGACAGAAATTTGTATTGAGTAATTTCCTCGATTGTGGACAATTTCTTGCAAGATGTTTGATCTTTTGGTAAATAAAGCATCTGTTCTTTTTATGAAAATTCCCTGGCCTCCTTCGTCTGCAATATATTGTGCGCCTCCTGGACCTTGATTTCTCATCTGGAACTCTTGGCCATCTGAACCTCTTGAATCCTCTCCGTCGCCTGGATATGTGGCAGGAAAATCCTGATCCGGTGATCAGAGAAGATTTGCGGCATGGTTTGTCAAGTGCTGGATTGTGTTGGATAATTTGTTTTAGGGCAGAGCGCTTCGTAAAAATGTCATCCAATGCAACAAAATGGCTTGCCTAATGTAGCCGACTTGTGGGGTTGTTATGGACTGAAACTTTTCTTCAATTATGGTCATGGTTTGACTTGCCAACAACTTTAGAAGGGAAAAGACAAAGGCTTGCTTCAAGTTGATGTCTCCACCAATCTTGAAATACATCTTTGCCATTATTTGAAAATGCTTGTCAATGTCATTTCTGTCGAATGAAACATACTTCATCTCGAAGAGTTGTCTTCGCATTGTTTCTTGTCTTTCGCCAGTATCTCCACAGAAAACATCAAGTAGGATTCTGATGTTGAAGGCAAAGTCCTGGGAAGTAAGAAAAGTATTTTTGTCTTGAATCCCAAGTGAGTTCCACCAATCTTTAAGGATTCTTGAGAACCGTTTCTCGTTCCACAAAATTTTTGGTCACCATCAAAATATAGAAGTCTTGGATCCTTTGAGGCCATTTTGGAACCTTGACGTTATCTAAGGTGATAGTCGGGAAGCCAGTTCCACCTGGCTTTGATGCCAGGGGCGCATATCTTCTTCCCGAGATTTGTTCATCTCTTATGCCTTCTTAATCCTCATATGTTTCAGATATTTCGGGGTCTCTTGGCTGGTTTACAAAAATTGGGGGATCATCTTCTTCGAAAGAGTTTGTCGTGGATTCATTGCTTGATTGAGAGCTATCTTCCATTGTATCATCATCTAATGAATTAAGAGACTCCGACCATGTGGTATCTTCTTCTGACATGTTTCTTGGTTTCGAGACATATAGGTCCGAAGCCTTTTGATGAGTAATCATCAGATTTTCGGGGTTGGACTCTTTTGAACTTCTCCATGATCTCGCCTTTTCTTAATTTGTTTCTGGGTTGCAAGAGCATCTTTCGTTTCCCAAATCATTTTTGCAATATCAAAATCATGTTCTTCCTTAACGGGTTGGGTGAAAGAAATAGGATTTTGTGAGGTAGTAGGAATAGTAGAAAAGGTGCAGTCCAATTTAGGTAGGGCATAAACTTGTGGCGTCATGGGGAAGAAGGTAGGTTTTGAAGGAAAAACTAGTGTCTTTTGTGAGTCAAAGTGGTCATTTCTCAAAAGTTGAATTTGTTCCTTGATGGAAATTGTCTCCTTTTGTTGTTGCTGGAAGAACTGGAAAAGTGAAGTTCCAGTCGGACAAATCTCATATTGTAGATTTGCCAACCTTAGTTCTAGGGCTTTGATTAGTCCTGCATGGTGAGACGATGTCTGCTCCACCTTTTTCTAAATTGTTTCTACTTTGCTCATCATTTTGTTCTTTGTATGGGCCACGTTCTTTATGGTGTTGCCAATGTTGTTCAGTACATTGTTTAGGCAGATGGAATTTTCTGATATGCCAGCTCATTGTTGCTACGATATCACTCGGTGGGGATTTTTCTCCAGTAGGTAGCCATATGTTTTTCTTAGGGATTTTTGGAGCATGGCTTATACCCGCTTTTTTAAAAGGTTGAAGTGATGGAAAATCTTGGGTATGATTGGAGCTTTAAGGACTCAACATGAATATCTGTGGTTGTGTGGGCTTTGTGGTTTTTTGAGTTAGTAAAGTGTTAGGTTTAGGTGGCTTTTCGAATTCTGGGGTATTAGCTGAGCACGGTTTGGGTTTGGGTGTGGCTTCACTATCTTCCCAACTTGAATGAATTTTTATGGTAATTTTGGCCATTCCTTGGTTTGTAACTGACACGAAATTAACCTGGACAATTTAATGAGCCATTCAATCTTTATTTTCATATTTGGCTTGAATTTGTTTTCACTGGTTTTCCCCTTTTCCTTGGATTTTGATTTGGTCTCGTTGAGGCCAAGTCTTTCCTAATGTTTTAGGCAGTGTTCATCATATTCTCCTATAGGATCTTTCGAACAGTCTTGGCAGTCGCAACCAAGACCCCAAGGGTAGTGTCCCGTAAAGGGGCATTTGAACCACCAAACTCTTCTGCCCTCTTTGTCGAAATGTTTACACCAGTCATGTTCTTCCATGATAGTTTGTATATTCCAGAAAGGTTCACTTTCAGGGTCATGGTCTGTGTCTTTTGGTTGTATCATTTGGCAAGAAAAGATGCTTTTATTGGTTTTTTGAGATGGGAATGGTCAAATCTTATGGAAACTGTTTTGTCATTTCTTTTGGTAAAAGTTGGCTCACCAGATTGCAGAGATTCCTCTGGTTCCCTTAACTTTTCTTAACTTGTGATCCAGGAATCAGGAAGGATCTTGAGGAGCTCATCTCTGGGAATTTGTCTAGGTATTTGGGTGCACAGGGTGTTTCCATTGGCAGCATCAATATTTAAAAGTAAAGCATTTTCGCCTCCGGGAAGGCAGAGATCCATGGCATGATTTAGGACCCGCCATGACATTTGGTGATGAAGAGTGTCTTGGTTAGCATCTTTGGCTTGTGGGGCTCTCTGGATTTGAACTTGGATTTTTAATGCTTCGATTAGGTATGGGTCATGAAGGGACATGTTGAAATTTGGAAAAGATAGTTATGAAGACAGTCCCAAAATTCAAGGTAACTTCTGCAGTACCCAAATTGGCATGTTGGTACTCATAGTATCTTGTATCTAGAAGAGAAAGTCGAGCAACAATAGGTTGACTTTTTCTTCCATGATATATTTAAGCGATTCGGATAGCACCAAAATGGATATGTGTAAAACCATGATTTCTCCATTGTTTGGTAAAATCATCTCGGATTTGAAGGGTGTTAAATTATTCCTCTCGAGTGGAAAAATCCCGTTTTGGCTCTTTCTTTGGGGTGGATTCCCAATTGCCAAAATACAGATTTAAGATCAAACTTGGAAAAATATTTGGCCTTGGCTAAGTGGGAGAAAAGAGTGAGTTTTTTTGGGATAGGGAATTTATCATCTTGGAGGAAGTGGTTTAGTGGCTGGCAATTAATAACAAACCTGAGCTTTCCTCTTGTTTGTTCAGCTCTTTTGTTGACATAAAATGTTTCATATGCCCATTGTGAATTCAGTGGCTCTATTAGATAATATTTCGAGAGTTCCCTGCATTCTTTCTTTGCAAGCTGAAGATGATCTGGATTCATGTCTGAATGACTGGCTTTTTTTGGATTTTGTTTGCAATCTTCTTGAAAGTGAGCTTGATAAAAAACTCTTCATTCTTTTATAACGGGCTTTTCCTTTTCTTCATAAAATCCTTGTGAAATTAAGCACATGAATGCTCAATGAGATCTTGTTTAATCTTCTTGATGTGTTCGTTGCTGGTGATTTGGAATAGCCTTGAAATTTCAGAACGAGGTTTGAACTACTTCTTAAAGGTTATCCAGTTGGTCCTGATCTGGAGTTGATCTTTTCGGTGTCTGAAAATGTCGAATCCAACAATAAGATCTTTTCCTGGTACATCAGATCCGATCAGTTTGGTTTTGTACTTCAATTCTGGAAAAAACTCAATTGTTATCGGGTGCTTTGTGATAACGGTGGTTGTCAGGATTCCATTTGATGCAGTGTTGAAATCCTTAAAGTGAGGCACCCATTGATCTTCTGGGATAACAACGGGGTTCATGAGTGAACGAGCACCTCCACTATTAATGAAAGCGATGACTCGAGTTGGTTTATCCCATTTAGATGAATAAACCTCGAGTTCCACTTGAGGGATGACTACAAGAGCGTTGATCCCCTCTTGGGCTTTGGCCACCGGTCCTGAAAGATGATTGTGGTTATCACCATGATCTTCGTATATATCAAGAGAGAATAAGATTTCTTCAGTGGGATCATCTTCCAGAGAGAATATGGACTTGAGGTCCTCTTTCTTTCCGAGACTTATGCCAGTGTAATCTTCAATCTCTTAGAGGAGTTTGAAAGATTTCCTCGATTGTGGATAATTTCTTGCAAAATGTCCAATCTTGTGGAAAATAAAGCATCTGTTCTTTTTATGAAAATTCCCTGGCCTCCTTCATGTGAAATTTTTTGTGCGCCTCTTGTACCTTGATTTCCCATCTAGAATTCTTGGCCATCTAACCTCCGGAATCCTCTCTCCGTCGCCTGGATGTGTGGCAGGAACATCCTAAGCTAGTGATCAGATCAGATTTGCTGCATGCTTTGTCAAGCGCTGGATTGTGTTGGATAAATTGTTTTAGGGCAGAGCGCTCCGTACAATTGTCATCCAATGTAGGGAAAATTTCTTGCTTGATGTAGCCAACTTATGGGATGGTTATGGACTGAAACCTTTCTTCAATGATGGTTATGGTTCGGCTTACCAGAAATTTTGGAAGGGAAGAGACAAAGAGTTGCTTCAAGTTGATGTCTCCACCGATCTCAAAATATATCTTTGCCATTTGTTTAAAATGCTTGTCAATGTCATTTTTGTCGAATGACACGCATTTCATCTCGAAGAGTTATCTTCGCATCTTTTCTTGTCTTTAGCCAGTATCTCCATTGAAAAGTTTATGTAGGATTCTGATGTTGAAGGCAAAGTCCTGGGAAGTAAGAAAAGTATTTTTTTCTTGAATCCCAAGTGAGTTCCACCAATCTTTGAGGATTCCTGAGAACCGTGAAGTAAGTTTTGATAGGATGATATACTTTTCTTGTTCTACCAAATTATTTGTGACCATCTAAGTATAGAATTCTTGGATCCTTTAAGGCCATTTTGAAACCTTGACGTCATCTAAGGTGAAAGTGTGGAAGCCAGTTCCAACCGGTTTTGACGCAAGGGGCTCATATCTTCTTTCTGGGATTTGTTCATCTCTTATGCCTTCTTGATCCTCATCTATTTTAGATATTTCTGGATCTCTTGGCTGGCTTACACATATTGGGGGATCATCTTCTTCGGAAGATTTTTTCGTGGATTCATTGCTTGATTGAGAACTATCTTCCATTGTCTCATCGTCTGATGAATTAAGAGACTCCGACCTTGCGGTATCTTCTTCTGACATGTTTCTTGGTTGGGAGACAAATAGGTCTGAAGCCTTCTGATAAGAAATCATAAGATTTTCGAGGTTGGACTCTTTTGAACTTTCTCCCTAATCTCGCCTTTTCTTGGTTTGTTTCGGGGCTGCAGGAGCATCTTTCCTTTCCCAAACTTTAGTTCTAGGGCTTTGATTAGTCCTACATGGTGAGACGATGCCTGATCCACCTTTTTCTCAATTGTTTCTGCTTTGCTCATCATTTTGTTTTGTGTATGGGTCACGTTCTTTATGGTGTTGCCAATGTTGTTTAGTACTTTGTTTTGGCTGATAGAATTTTCTGATTGGCAGTTCGTTGTTGCTTCGATATCACTCGTTGGGGGGTTTTTTCTCCAGTAGGTAGCATTATGTTTTTCTTGGATATTTTTAGAGCATGGCTTATACCCTCTTTTTCAAAAGGTTGAAGTAAAGGAAAATCTTTGGTATGACTGGAGCTTTAAGGACCTAGCATGAATATTTGTGGTTGTGTGCGCTTTGGGGTTTCTTGAGTTGGTGAAGTCTTAGGTTTAGGTGGCTTTTTGGATTTTGGAGTATAAGCTGAGCGTGGTTTGTGTTTCGGTGTGGTTTCACCATCTTCCCAACTTGGAGTGAATTTTTCTGGTAATTTTGACCATTCCTGGGGTTTGTAGCTGACAAGAAACTAATTTTTACCTGGACGGCTTAATGAGCCAATTGAAGGATCTTTATTTTCATATTTGGCTCGAAATTGCTTTTCACTTGTTTTCCACTTTTCCTTGGATTTTGATTTGGTCTCGTTGAGGCCAAGTCCTTCCCAATGATGCAGGCAGTGTTCATCATATTCTCCTATTGGATCTTCCAAACAATCTTGGCAGTCGCAACTAAGATCCCAAGCGTAGTGTCTCGTAAAGGGGCATTTGAACCACCAAACTCTTCTGCCCTCTTTATCGAAATGTTTACACGAGTCATGTTCTTCCATGATAGTTTGTATATTCCAGAAAGGTTCACTTTCATGCTCAGGGTCTGTGTCTTTAGGTTGTATCATTTGGCAAGAAAAGATGGTTTTATTGGGTTTTTTGAGATGGTAATGGTCAAAACTTATGGAAATTGTTTTATCATTTTTTTTGTAAAAGTTGGCTCACCAGATTGCAGAGAATTCTTTGGTTCCCTTAACTTTTCATAATTTGTGATCTAGGAATCAGGAAGGATTTGGACGTGCTTATCTCTGGTAATTTGTCTGGGTATTTGGGTGCACGGGGTGTTTCCATTGGTAGCATCAATATTCAACAATAAAGCATTTTCTACTCCGGGAAGGCAGAGATCCATGGCCTGAGTTTGGACCCGCCACGCCATTTGGTTATGAAGAGTGGCTTGGATAGCATCTTTGGCTGGTGGTGTTCCCTGGATTTGAACTTGGATTTTTAATGCTTCGGTTAGGTATGGGTCATGAAGGGACATGTTGAAATTTTGAAAGATGGTTATAAAGACGGTCCCAGCATTTAAGGTAACTTCTGCAGTGCCCAAATTGGCATGTTGGTACTCATAGTATCTTGTATCTAGAAGAGAAAGTCAAGCAACAACAGGTTGACCTTTTCTTCCGTGATATGATAAACCGATTCGGATAGCACCAAAATGGATATGGGTAAAACCATGATTCCTGCATTGTTTGGGAAAATCATCTGGGATTTCAAGGGTGATAAATTATTTCTCTCAAGTGGCAAGAATAGGATGCTGGTCAAGTTTTGAGGTAGCAACATATTTTTTGAATCCTTTTGGTCTGTGTAGAACTAAGGAACGAATTTGGCACCATGGTGCAAATGATTTTTTGGCGAAGACTGAGTAAGGGTTTATAAGGGGTAGTTCAATGGAGGTCATTTTCTGTTCATCAGGTAGGATATCTACTTCATAGAGGTAATCATATTTTTTGGACAAGGTTTTATGTAGAGTTGGGGAAATATTCATCTTTGCAAGGGAAGAGAATGATAGAAATAACTCAGACTTGTCTAGTAAATTGTTCTCCCCTTCGAAAGGATAGGCTGGCTATGATACCCCAGTATAAGAACAAAGCAAGAGACTCCAAGAAAGCAAACTAAATCATAGATATGAAAGTTTTCCTACAAAAGGGCTGGCATCAATAACCCATAAGGGATGGCTTGCCAAGCTACTCTAACAATTAATTTGCTTATTGTCGCAAAAGTTTCCTACAAAAGTGCTAGATTCAACAACCCATAAGGGACGGCTTACCAAGCTACACAACTTAGAAAACTTTTGTACTATAACCAAATTTAGCTATAATAACTCGGAAAACTTTTGTACTACAATAAGTTAACTTTCTTAGAGTATTCTTACTCTATTTTCATACATGGATCGGCCTTTCCATCCATTCGGAAGTAAGAACAATAGGAGATTTAGAAGGAACACATATGTAATATATCACAAAGGTTTGCAAAGGTTACAAGATGATCCTATAACTACTACATGGCCTCCTTTATAATCGGACTAGGAGGTTATTACAAGAAAAACTTAAATATATCTTACATGGAAAACCTATCTACAAGTGGGTCCCTTATTAAATGTGAAGGACCTTATGAAAAGCAACTAAAAAAGCTCCTGAAAACATGTGAAAGAGATGAAATATACGTGATATAGCATGTGAATGTATGTGGGAGCATGTGAAAACGTGTGAAAGTCAGATGCTACATATGACGAAGCATGTGGAGGCATGTGGAATCATGTGAGAGTGGGGCCCGGATAGTATGGAAAGATGTGGAAATTTGTCTTGGCATGGGTAGATACTTTTTAAGGGTTTTTGGTATGTAATGTGGGATTATGGTGGGATTAGCTGGGATTTAGATAATTATCCTCCATTGATTCTCTCGGTTCGTCTTCTTGAAATCTTTTCAAAGATCTTGTGCAGTAAAGCCTTGAACTTGACGGTCTTTCTTCATTGTGTTCCTTCTCTTTTGGATTGAGAGATGTAATCCGCAAACTAAATCTAGAGATGTCTTGAGTGATCTTTTCTCGGATAAATTCGTGCAGGGTTTGATATTCCTTTGCTGCTTCTCGGACTCGTATCCAGTGAGGATGAGTGCTGGTATAATTCCAGCTTGCCCAATCTTTTGGCCATATATCTCTTGGGATACACCTATTTTGCTGGAAGATATTCCTTTGTGCTTCACTATATTCTTCTTCCATTGATAAAGTGGTAACGGGGAATTTCCACCAGAATGATACTTCTTCTTGTGTCTGCACTTTTCCATTTATAATCGTCACTGGCCTCTGGTACATGAATACCTTTTCTTTGGAGGAATCATTGAAGCATTTTGTTCAATATCTTCGAGGCTTGGACCATAATAGAAATATTTTAAGACCATGTTCAATGTTGTAAAAATCCTTGAATACGTTGCACGTGAATTCCATGAAAATACAATACTGATGGCATAGGTACCAAAAAAATATAATAGTTCTTGTGGAAAATCCTTGACTTGAAATTTGTATGGAGAGAACAATCGGGTCCATCTGAGAATCTGAGGATTGGGAATAATTTTTGCAATTATTTGAATCATCTTTGGAAAGGCCTTCATATCCATTTCTATCAAAAATCCTATATGAATCAGGAAAAAATTGAACTTCTTGATTCCATTCTTTACTCCAAGAATTTCCCTGAAAGTGGAGTTATAGTATTGTTCGGCATCATTGAACTGTCCGCTAGCATATCCACATATCTTCCTCTGGCTATCTTTTTCTTCAAATAGTACAACACTCCAGTATTCATTGCTAGCATCAGTTTGCAGTATCTTCTTACCCTTTGAAGGGATGTAGAGAGACTTAACATCTTTAGATATCTCCTTTATTTTCCTGACTGCTTCATCTTGTTCCTTTTCCCATGACGGAGCATTTTTATGGAGCATCTTTGTGAGTGGAGAAATGCATGTAGTGATATTTGGGATGAAATCTCTTACATAATTTACTACACCCAAGAACTGCTGGATTTGCTTTGTTGTGAGTCCGATATCAGGAAATTTGAGTAGTTCCTGACATATATGTGGTCCTGGACTGTATGCACCTTGGACAAAATGCATTCTGAGAAAATCAATATCTTTTTGAGCAAGAACCATCCTTTTTGCTAAAGAATAATCCCATAATGTGTTACCAATTCCATAAATTAATGAAGCAAGTCGACATGTTCCTCTAATGTATCACAAGTAACTGGATGTCATCAATGTGAACTAAAGATGTATGGAGGATGGGCTGGAATATTTATAACATGGCGTTTTGGAACAAGGAGGATGCAGTTTTTAACCCGAAGTGCATGACTTTCCATTGGAAGTGATAATCGGGGATGCAAAATCTCGTTTTGGCTCTTTCTTCGGGGTGGATTCCCAATTGCCAAAATTCAGATTTAAGATCAATCTTGGAAAAATATTTGACCTTGGCTAATTAAGAGAAAAGAGAGAGTTTATTTGGGATAGGGTATTTATCATCTTGGTGGAAGTGGTTAAGTGGCTAGTAGTTAATAACAAATCTGAGTTTTCCTCTTGTTTGCTCAGCTCTTTTGTTGACATAAAATGCTTCACATGCCCATTGTGAATCCGATGGCTCTATTAGATCAAATTCCGAGAGTTCCTCGCATTCTTTCTTTGCAAGATGAAGATGATCTGGATGCATTCCTGAATGACCGACTTTTGTTGGATTATATTTGCATTCTTATTGAAAGTGAGCTTGATAAAAAAACTCTTCGTTCTTCCATAACGGGCTTTTCCATTTCTTCATAAAATCCTTATGAGATTAAGCACATGAATTCTCAATGAGATCTTGTTCAATCTCCTCTATGTGTTCGTTGCTGGTGATTTGGAATAGCCTTGGAATTTCATAACAAGGTTTGAACTGCTTCTTAAAGATTATCTTGCTAGCCCTGATCTGGAGTTGATCTTTTCGTTGTTTGAAAATGTCGAATCCAATAATAAGATCTTTTCCTGGTACATCAGAGCCAATCAGCTTGGCTCTGTACTTCAATCCAGGAAAGAACTCAATTGTGACCGGGTGCTTTGTGATAACGGTGGTAGTCAGGATTCCATTTGATGCAGTTTTGAAATCCTTAAAGTGAAGCACCCATTGATCTTCATGGAGAACAAGGGGGTTCATGAGTGAACGAGCAGCTCCAGTGTTAATGAATGTGATGACTCGAGTTGGTTTATCCCATTTGGATGAATAAACCTCGAGTTCCACTTGAGGGATGACTACAAGAGCGTTGATCTCCTCTTGGGCTTTGGCCACCGGTCCTGAAATTTGATTATGGTCATCACCATGATCTTCGTTTATAGAAAGAGAGAATAAATTTCTTCAGTGGGATCATCGTCCATAGAGAATATGGACTCAAGGTCCTCTTCCGTTCCAAGACGTATGCCAGTGTAATCTTCAATCTCTTGGAGGAGTTTGACAGATTTCCTCGATTGTGGATAATTTCTTGCAAAATGTCCAATCTTGTGGCAAATAAAGTATCTGTTCATTTTATGAAAATTTCCTGGCCTCCTTCGTGTGAAACGTTTCTTGCGCCTCCTGCACCTTGATTTCTCATCTGGAATTCTTAGCCATCTGAACCTCTGGAATTCTCTCTGTCGCCTGGATGTGTGGCAGAAACATCCTGATCCGATGATCAGATCTGATTTACAGCATGCTTTGTCAAGCGCTGGATTGTGTTATAATTTATTTTAGGGCAGAGCGCTCCGTACAATTGTCATCCAATGCGACAAAAATAGCTTGCCTGATGTAGTTGACTTGTGGGATTGTTATGGACTAAAACGTTTCTACAATGGTGGTCATGGTTCGGCTTGCCAACAACTTCGGAAGGGAAGAGACAAAGGATTCCTGGGAACTAAGAAAAGTATTTTTTTCTTGAATCCCAAGTGATTTCCACCAATCTCTGAGGATTCCTAAAACCGTGAAGTGAGTTCTGACAAAATGATATACTTTTCTCGTTCCACAAAAGTTTTTGTCATCATCCAACTATAGAAGTCTTGGATCCTTTGAGGCTATTTTGAAACCTTAACGTCATCTAAGGTGAAAGTTTGGAAGCCAATTCCAACCGGTTTTGATGCAAGGGGCTCATATCTTCTTTCTGGGATTTGTTCATCTCTTATGCCTTCTTGATCCTCATATATTTTAGATATTTCTGGGTCTCTTGGCTGGATTACACATATTGGCGATCATTATCTTCGGAAGAGTTTGTCATGAATTCATTGCTTGATTGAGAGCTACCTTCCATTGTATCATCGTTTGATGAATTAAGAGACTTCGACCGTGCGGTATCTTCTTATGACATGTATCTTGGTTGGGTGACATATAGGTCCGAAGCCTTCTGATCAGAAATCATCAGATTTTCGGGGTTGGACTCTTTTGAACTTTCTCCCTAATCTCGCCTTTTCTTGGTTTGTTTTTGGGCTGCAGAAGCACCTTTCCTTTCCCAAACCATTTTTGCGATCTCAAAATTATGTTCTTGCTTTAATGTTCTTGCTTTACAAGTTGGGTGAAAGAAATAGGATTTTGTGAGGTAGTAGGAAAAGTAGAAAATTTGTAGTCCAATTTAGGTGGGGAATATTCTTGTGGCGTCATGGGGAAGAAGGTAGGTTTTGAAGATTAAACTGGGGTCCTTTGTGACTCAAAGTTTTCATTTCTCAAAAGTTGAATTTATTCCCTGATGGAAATTGTCTCCTTTTGTTGTTGCTAGAAGAACTGGAAAAGTGAAGTTCCAGTTGGATAAATCTCATATTGTAGATTTGCCAACCTTAGTTCCAGGGCTTTGATTAGTCCTACATGGTGAGACGATGTCTGCTCCACCTTTTACTCAATTATTTCTGCTTTGCTCATCATTTTGTTTTGTGTATGCGCCACGTTATTTATGGTGTTGCCAATGTTGTTCAGTACTTTGTTTTGGCCGATAGATTTTTATGATTGGCAGTTCATTGTTGCCTCGATATCACTCGTTGGGGTCTTTTTCTCCAGTAGGTAGCACTATATTTTTCTTGGGGATTTTTGGAGCATGGCTTATACCCTGTTTTTCAAAAGGTTGAATTGAAGGAAAATCTTTGGTATGACTGGAGCTTGAAAGACTCAGCATGAATATCTTTGGATGTGTGCGCTTTGGGGTTTCTTGAGTTGGTGAAGTCTTAGGTTCAGGTGGCTTTTTAGATTTTGGGGTATAAGCTGAGCGTGGTTTGTGTTTGGGTGTGGTTTCACCATTTTTCCATTTGGAGTAAATTTTTCTGGTAATTTTTGCCATTCCTTGGGTTTGTAACTTACAAGAAATTAATATTTACTTGGACGGCTTAATGAGCCAATTGAAGGATCTTTATTTTCATATTTGGCTCGAAATTGCTTTTCACTGGTTTCCCTTGGATTTTGATATGGTCTCATTGAGGCCAAGTCCTTCCCAATGATGCAGGCAGTGTTTATCATATTCTCCTATTGGATCTTCCAAATAGTCTTGGCAGTCGCAACCAAGATCCAAAGCATAGTGTCTCGTAAAGGGGAATTTGAACAACCAAACTCTTGTGCCCTCTTTGTCGAAATGTTTACACCAGTCATGTTCTTCCATGATAGTTTGTATATTCCAGAAAGGTTCACTTTCATGGTTAGGGTCTGTATCTTCCCTTGCAAGAATATGATGCTAGTCATGTTTTTAGGCAGCAACATATTCTTTGAATCCTTTTGGTCTGCGTTGAACTAAGGAACAAATTTGGAACCATGGTTCAAATGATTTTTTGGTGAAGGCTGAGTAAGGGTTTATAAGGGGTAGTTCAGTGGATGTTACTTTCTATTCGTCAGGTAGGATATCTACATCATAGAGGTAATCATAAGGTTTTATATAGAGTAGGGGAAATATTCATCTTTGCAAATGATGGAAATAACTCAGACATGTCTAGTAAACTATTCTCTCCTTCGTAAGGATAGGCTGGCTCTGATACCCCAGTATAGGAACAAAGAAAGAGACTCCAGGAAAGCAAACTAAATCATAGATACGAAAGTTTCCCTACAAAAGGGTTGGCCTCAATAACCCATAAGGGACGGCTTACCAAGCAACTCTAACAGTTAATTTACTTATAGTCGCAACAGTTTCCTACAAAGGGGCTAGATTCAACAACCCACAAGGGACGGCTTGCCAAGCTACATAACTTAGAAAACTTTGTACTATAACCAACTTTAGTTGTTATTACTCGAAAAACTTTCGAGCTACAATAAGTTAACATTCTTAGAGTATTCTTACTCTATTTTCATACATGGACCGGCCTTTCCATCCATTCGGAAGAAAGAACAAGAGGAAATTTAGAAGGAACTCATATGTAATATATCGCAAAGGTTTTCAAGGTTACAAGATGATCCTACAACTACTACGTGGCCTCCTTTATATCGGACTAGGAGGTTATTACAAGACAAACTTAAATATATCATACATGGCAAACATATCTACAAATGGGTCCTTTTTAGATGTGAAGGACCTTATGCAAAGCAACTAAAAAAGCTCATGAAAACATGAGAAAGAGGTGAAATATACATGGTATAGCATGTGAAAGCATGTGGGAGCATGTGAAAATATGTGAAAGTCGGATGCAACATATGACGAAGCATGTGGAGGCATGTGGAATCCTGTGAGAGTGGGGCCCGGATAGTATGGAATGGTGTGAATATCTGTCTTGGCATGGGTAGATGCTTTTTAAGGGTTTTTTGGTAGGTAATGTGGGATTATGGTGGGATTAGCATGGAATTAGATCTATTCAAAGATCTTGTGTAGTAACGCCTGGAACTTGACGGGCTTTCTTCGCTGTGTTACTTCTCTTTTGGATTGAGGGATGTAATCCACAACTTTAATATAGAGATGTCTTGAGTGATCTTTTCTCGGATAACTTTGTATGGGGTCTGATATTGCTTTGCTGCTTCTCAAACTCTTTTCCCAGTGAGGATGAGTGCTGGTATAATTCCAGCTTGCCCAATCTCTTGGCCATATATCTCTCAGGATGCACTTATTTTGCTGGAAGATAATCCTTTGTGTTTCAGTATATTCTTTTTCCATGGATAAAATGGACACAGGGAATTTCTACCAGAATGATACTTCTGCTTGTGCCTGGACTTTTCAATTTATAATCTTCACTGAACTATGGAACATGAATACCTTAGCTTTGTAGGAATCATTCAAGAATTTTATCCAATATCTTCGAGGCTAGAACCATAATAGAAAGATTTTAAGAGCATGTTCAATGTTGCCAAAATCCTTGTTGCCGAAAATCCTGGAGCTCATAATAAGTCCTTCTTTCCATTATAATTGATGGATCAAAAGGATCCATGAGATTGAACAACTCTGGTGGATGATCCGTTAGCTTTAATGAACTCGTTCCTGGTACATTTGAAAGTATGAAGATCTGGCTGATTAGCTTTTGTTTTGACTTCATCTTTGTTGAGGAAAATCTTTGAGAATTCTTCCGGTCGAGACAAAAAATCTTCGAGAATATTATCCTTTCCTTTTAGGTGCTTGACTTGAAATTTGTTTGGAGTGCACCATTGGGCCCATCTGAGAATCTGAGGATTGAGAATAATTTTTGCATTTATCTAGATCATCTTTGGAAGGCCTTCATATCCATTTCTTTCAGAAATTCTGTATGAATCAGGAAAAAATTTAACTTCGTGATTCCATTCTTTACCGCAAGAATTTCCTTGAAAGTGGAGTGATAGTGTTGCTCGGCATCATTGAACTTTTCGCTAGCATATCCGTATATCTTCCTCTGGCCATCTTTTTCTTCAAATAGAACAGCACTGCAATATCCATTGTTGGCATCAGTTGGCAGTATCTTCTTACCGTTTGAAGGGATTTAGAGAGACTTAACATCTTTAGATATCTCCTTTATTTTCCTGACTGCTTCATCTTGTTCCTTTCCCCATGACGGAGCATTTTTCTGGAGCATCTTCGTGAGCCGATAAATGTATGTAGAGATATTTGGGATGAAATCCCTTACATAATTTACTACACCCAATAACTATTGGATCTGCTTTGTTGTGAGTCCGGTATCAGGAAATTTGAGTAGTTCCTGACATATATGGGGTCCTAGACTGTATGCACCTTGGACAAAATGCATTCCGAGAAAATCAATCTCTTTTTGAGCAAGAACCATCTTTTTTTATGAAAGCATGATCCCGTAATGTGTTACCAATGCCTTAAATTGATGAAGCAAGTCGACATGTTCCTCTAATGAATCACTAAATAACAAGATGTCATCAATATAAACTAAAGAGGTATGGAGGATGGGCAGGAATATGTTTATCATGGCTTTTTGGAACAAGGAGGATGCAGTTTTTAATCCGAAGGGCATGACTTTCCATTGGAAATGATGATCGGGGATGCAAAATCTCGTTTTGGCTCTTTCTTCAGGGTGGATTCGCAATTGCCAAAATCCAGATTTAAGATAAAACTTGGAAAAATATTTGGCCTTGACTAAGTGGGAGAAAAGAGTGAGTTTATTTAGGATAGGGAATTTATCGTCTGGGAGGAAGTGGTTAAGTGGCTGGTAGTTAATAACTAACCTGAGTTTTCCTCTTGTTTGCTTAGCTCTTTTGTTGGCATAATATGCTTCACATGTCCATTGTGGATCTATTAGATAAAATTCCAAGAGTTATTCACATTCTTTCTTTGCAAGCTGAAGACGATCTAGATTCATGCCTGAATGACTGGCTTTTGTTGGATTGACGTTTTCATTCTTCTTGAAAGGGTGCTTGATAAAAAAATCTTCGTTCTTCCATAACGGGCTTTTCCCTTTCTTCATAAAATCTTTGTGAGATTCAGCGCATGAATTCTCTATGAGATCTTGTTCGATCTCCTTGATTTGTTCATTGCTGGTGATTTGGAATAGCCTTGGAATTTGAGAATAAGGTTTGAACTGCTTCTTAAAGGTTATCACGTTAGCCCTGATCTGGTGTTGATCTTTTAGTTGTCTGAAAATGTCGAATCCAACAATAAGATCTTTTCCTGGTACATTATAGCCGATTAACTTGGTTCTGTACATTAATCCAGGAATGAACTCCATTGACCGAGTGCTTTGTGATAACAGTGGTAGTCAGGATTCCATTTTATGCAGTGTTGAAATCATTAAAGTGAGGCACTCATTGATCTTCAGGGAGAACAATAGAGTTCGTGAGTGGAAAAGCAGCTCCAGTGTCAATGGAAGAGATGACTCGAGTTGGTTTATCCCATTTGGATGAATAAACCTTGAGTTCCACTTGAGGGATGACTACAAGAGCGTTGATCTCCTCTCAGGCTTTGGCCACGGTCCTGAAATTTGGTAGTGGTCATCACCATGATCTTCGTATATATCAAGAGAGAATAAGGTTTCTTCAGTGGGTTCATCGTCCATAGAGAATATTGACTCGAGGTCCTCTTCTTTTCTGAGATGTATGCCAGCGTAATCTTCAGTCTCTTCGAGGAGTTTGAGTAATTTCCTCGATTGTCGACAATTTCTTGCAATATGTCCGATCTTGTGGCAAATAAAGCATCTGTTCTTTTTATGAAAATTCCCTGGCCTCCTTCGTCTAAAATACTTTGTGCGCCTCTTGGACCTTGATTTCCTATCTGGAATTCTCGGCCATCTTAACCTCCTGAATCCTCTCCATCGCCTGGATGTGTGGCAAGAACATCCTGATCCGGTGATCAGATCAGATTTGTGGCATGCTTTGTCAAGTGATGAATAGTGTTGGATAAATTGTCTTGGGGCAGAGCGCTTCGTAAAAATGTCATCCAATGCGACGAAAGTAGCTTGCCTGATGTAGCCAACTTGTGGGATTGTAATGGACTTAAACTTTTCTTCAATGATGGTCGTGGTTCGGCTTGCTAACAACTTTGGAAGGGAAGAGACAAAGCCTTGCTCCAAGTTGATGTCTCCACCTAACTCGAAATATATCTTTTCCATTTTCTGAAAATGCTTGTCAATTTCATTTCTGTCGAATGACACACACTTCATCTCGAAGAGTTGTCTTTGCATCTTTTTCTTGTCTTTGGCCAGTATTTCCACAGAAAACATCATGTAGAATTTTGATATTGAAGGCAAAGTATTTTCTGAGTTGTGTAGCGTGGCAAGCCGTCTCTTATGGGTTGTTGACGCCAACCCCTTTGTAGGAAAACTTTCGTATCTATGATTTAGTTTGCTTTCTTGGAGTCTCTTGCTTTGTTCCTATACTACGGTATCAGAGCTAGCCCATCCTTTCGGAGGAGAGAACAATTTACTAGATATGTCTGAATTATGTCCATCATCTTCTTCCCTTGTAGAGATGAATATGTACCCTACTCTATATAAAACCTTGTCCAAAAAATATGATTACCTCTATGAAGTAGATATCCTACCTGACGAATAAAAAGTAACCTCCACTGAACCACCCCTTATAAACCTTACTCAGCCTTTGCCGAAAAAATCATTTGCACCATGGTACCAAGTTCATTCCTTAGTTCAACACAGACCAAATGGAGTCAAAGAATATGGTGCTGCCTCAAAACTTGACCAGCATCCTATTCTTCCACTCGAGAGGAACAATTTATCACCCTTCAAATCCCAGATGATTTTCCCAAACAATGGTGAAATCATGCTTTTACCCATATCCATTTTGGTGCTATCCGAATCGCTTTAACATATCACGGAAGAAAAGATCAACCTGTTGTTGCTCGACTTTCTCTTCAAGATACAAGATACTATGAGTACCAACATGCCAATTTGGGTACTGCAGAAGTTACCTTGAATGCTGACACTGTCTTCATAACTAACTTTTCAAATTTCAACATGTCCTTCCATGATCCATACCTAAACTAAGCATTAAAATCCAAGTTCAAATCCAGGGAGAACCACAAACCAAAGATGCTATCCAAGCCACTCTTCATCACCAAACGGCGTGGCGCTTCCAAAATCATGCCATGGATCTCTGCCTTCCCAGAGGAGAAAATGCTTTACTCTTGAATATTGATGCTACCAAAGGAAACACCATGTGCACCCAAATACCTAGACAAATTCCCAGAGATGAGCTCATCAAAATCCTTCATGATTCATGGATCACAAATTATGAAAAGCTAAGTGAACCAGAGGAATCTCTACAATCTGGTGAGCCAACTTTTACCAAAAGAAATGACAAAACAGTTTCCATAAGCTTTACCCATTCCCATCTCAAAAAATCTAATAAAACCATCTTTTCTTGCCAAATGATACAACCTAAAGACACATACACCGACCTTGAAAGTGAACCTTTATGGAATATACAAACTATCATGGAAGTACATGACCAGTGTAAACATTTCGACAATGAGGGCAGAAGAGTTTGGTGGTTTGAATGCCCCTTTACGGGACACTACTTTTGGGATCTTGGTTTCGACTTCCAAGACTATTTGGAAGATCCAATAAGAGAATATGATGAACACTGCTTGCATCATTGGGAAAGATTTGGCCTCAATGAGACCAAATCAAAATCCAAATAAAAGGGAAAAACCACTGAAAATCAATTTCGAGCCAAATATGAAATAGAAAATCCTTCAATTGGCTCATTAAGCCGTCCTGGAAAATATGAATTTCTTATCAGATACAAACCCCAGGAATGGCCAAAATTACCAGAAAAATTTACTCCAAGTTGGGAAGATGGTGAAACCACACCCAAACCAAAATCATGCTCAGCTCATATCCCAGAATCCAAAAAGACACCTGAACCTAACACTTTACCAACTCAAAAAATCCTGAAGCCAACACAACCACAGATATTCATGCTGAGTCCTTCATGGCTTATATCCTCTTTGTTACCATCAATATTCAAGAGTATTTTCTCCTTGGGGAAGGTAGAGATCCATGGCATGATTTTGGACCTGCTACGCTATTTGGTGATGAAGATTGGCTTGGATGGCATCTTTGGCTTGTGGGACTCTGTGGATTTGAACTTGGATTTTTAATGCTTCGTGTTAGGTATAGGTCCTGAAGGGACATGTTGAAATTTGGTAAGAAGAAGACAATCCTGGCATTTAAGGTAACTTCTACAGTACCCAAATTGGCATGTTGGTACTCATAGTATTTTGTATCTAGAAGAGAAAGTCGAGCAACAACAGGTTGACCTTTTCTTCCGTGATATGTTAAAGGGATTTTCGGATAGCACCAAAATGGATGGGGTAAAACCATGATTTCTCCATTTTTTGGGAAAATCATCTGGGATTTGAAGGGTGATAAATTGTTCCTATCGAGTGGCAAGAATATGATGCTGGCTAAGTTATGAGGCAGCAACATATTCTTTTACTCCTTTTGGTCTGTGATGAACTAAGGAACGAATTTGGGACCATGGTGCAAATGACTTTTTGGCAATGGCTGAGTAAGGGTTTATAAGGGGTAGTTGAGTGGAGGTTATTTTCTGTTCATCAGGTAGGATATCTACTTCATAGAGGTAACATATTTTTGGACAAGGTTTTATATAAAGTAGGAACAACCCCAATGGAAAAAACAAGAATATTATATTTTACTCATTAGGTTTACACCTAGGTTAGGACAAAACTCTCGGCTTTTCTCCAATGTTGCAACTTCTTTGAACTATTGCATATTATGTTTTTGTTGAATTAATCCTTAAACAATCTAGTTTAATTAGTAGAATCACTACACCACCTTTGATTGAGATATAACCTAAGATACATTCAGTTTCTTACTTGAGTGTCTACCTTAACACCCTAATAAACTCCATGTGGTTCGACCCCGACTCTTGTTGGGTATTATATATTGCTAATGACCTTTTCATATTCCATTTTGTGGTGTGTCTTGGACGTGATAAATGTTTTTAGCCGTTGCCAGGGATTTTATAGTGTTAGGTATATACTTGAGTTTGTTTCTTGAGTATCCTCTTTAATTTCGTGTTACTTACTTGTTTAGGTGAATGTAGGTTTCCAATGGCGAACAACGTGCCAGGAAATTTACCATTGGGTGAGGTGGATAGCAAGAAGGAGCAACTTCATGAAATGCCTCTGGCACCACAACCAAACTGTCAAGGCCGTAGGAAACAAGATAATGTGCATCCTCCTCCCCTACCTCCACCACCACCACAATCCAAGCGGCGCAACACCGGAATATGACCAATGAAAGGTATACTAGTGTTATATCCCCCATTCGCATTAGGGCGGAAGACTTCCAAATCATCAATTGGATGCACACTTTGCTCGAGCAATGAAGCTATTTCGCTGGATCGCCGCATCAACATGCTTATAAGCGTTTGTAAGGTTATGTGGATGCGTGTTGGGGAAGCTAACAAACCAATGTTTTGGAAGATGCATTGAGGTTAAGGCTATTTCATTTTTCACTAAGGGGGAAGGCCTTAGATTGGTTGGAACACTTGCCCAACCATTCTATTCATACAAGGGAGTTGAAGGCAAAGTTTATTTCTAAATTCATTTCCCTTAGGCACATGGAAATCTTACGGGATAAAATATTGGCCTTCGAGAAAGAACCCAATGAACCATTACATGAGATTTGGGAGTGGTATCTTACCATGGTAAATGAGTTCCCAAACAATGATATGGCATACAACATGATCCAACAAACATTCTACCATGGCATCAATACCTCGAACTAATGTGTGGTCAATCAATTAGCGGGGTGCAATTTCATGACAACACCTTATGCGGAGGCATGTGAGATTCTTGATGAGATGGCAGAGACATATTTGGCTTGTCAATCCCGATCTAATGTTCCTCAAGTTACCCCAGCATGATTCATCTTCATATAGAATTACAAGATCATGGGAAAGATGTTGCAGAACTAACCACTACCATGACTCAACATACTAAGGAAAAAATCCATCAAACTTGAGCTCCAAAGCAAGTCCATGTCATCGAAGGAGTAAGTGTTTTGGACAATAAGAAGCGGGCTAAAGGTCCCCAATTTCAACCCCGAGTGGAGAGTTATGCACAAGAAGATGGTAGTTATGACCAAGATGATTCCTATCAAGAGCAACAAGAGGAGGTACAATATGTGAACAATTATCAAGGGCAAAGGGATAATTTCTAAGGTTCCAATTAAAAGCAATGGCGATCTCAAAACAATCAAGGCAAATAGGGTTCCAACAACCAAGGGAATTAGCATAACAATAAGAACCAAGGGCATTGGGGAGGTAATAGTCAAGGCAATTGGTGGTACAACACCAATTATGAAAATCGAAGTTTGGGATTTCAAAGACCTCCATTGTATCAACAACCAAGCAAGCCACCTCCCTACCCTTCCCAAGGTCAAGTTCTACAAGTAAGGAAATAGGTTGTATTGAGCACATGTTCAAACAAATGATGGAAAGGAATGGGGATTCGAATGCCCTACTTGCTTCTCATACAATATCCATTTGGAATCATGACGTTCAAAGGGGGAAAATCTCAAGCTCTTACTACTAGACCTAAGGGCGCATTACCAAGTGAAATGGTAGTGAATCCAAAGGGTGGTAACCATAGGGACATTCCATGGCGGTTATCACAAGAAGTGAAAAAGGTGGGAATGCACCCACCCCAAGTGAAAAAAGAATTATTGATGATAACCAAAGGATCCAAGAGGCGGAAGTCCCACAAAATGAGGCTCGAGTACATGATGAAGTCTGGATTAAAATTCATGATAATTTTGTAGAGACTCAAGAGGAGGTGAACCCGTCTAGGGAACATATCATTTACATGCCGGATGCGTTAGTGCAAAAGGCCAATGCACCTTTGGCAAAGCTTCCCCATCCTTAGCCTGAAAGTCTTGCTAAGCAAAATGGTGATAATCAATTCAAGAAGTTCATTCAAATGATGAAGGGCCTCTCTATTAATGTGCCATTGGTGGAACCATTGGAGCAAATTCCTGGTTATGCCATGTTCATGAAAGATCTTGTGACCAAGAAGAGGTCAATGAACTTTGAAACAATTAAGTTCACTCATCAAGTTAGTGATGTTAATTCCATGGCTCCTAAATTAGAGGATACCAGTGCTTTCGCAATTCCTTATACGATTAGAAAGTGTCAATTTTTCCAAGGCTTTATGTGATCTTGGGATGAGTATCAATTTGATGCCCTACTCAATCTTTTAAGCATTGGGGGATTGGGAAACCAAGACCAACATCTATGAGGTTACAAATGGTCGATCGCATAATGAAGAGACCATTGGGAGTGATTGAATATGTATTGGTCCGGGTTGATAAATTCATTCTTTCGGAATTTGTTATTCTTCATCATAAGGTGGACTAAGAAGTTACTATCATTCTTGGAAGGCCTTTTCTTGGTACGGGTAAGGCCCTTTGTGATGTAGAGGCAAGAGAACTCACTTTCCAGGTTGGTGACGAGCAAGTAGTATTTCATGTGTGCAAGTCTATGCGTCAACCAAATAGCAATGTGGTTTGCTCTTTTGTGGATTTGGTGAACGATGTCGTAATTGATGACATTAGTGCCACAATCAATGTGGGTGACACTGTAGAAGCCGTGTTGCTCAATTTTGATGATGATAAGATGGATGGTTTCACAGAATGTGTTAACTCTTTGCAAGGGAAGGGGTCTTACAACTCTGCACCCCAAAAGTTATCACTGGATCTTGAAAATAGGAAGACTCCTTCTACAAAGCCTTCGATCAAAGAGCCACCCACTCTGGAGTTGAAGCCATCGCCACCCCACCTTCGGTTTGATTTTCTTGGACCTTGTTCTACTTTACCGATTATTGTTTCTTCTTATTTGACTAACGTGCAGGTAGATTCCGCATTGACAATCCTACAAAGGAGGAATAAAGCTATTAGATGGACTTTGGTGGGCATTCGGGGTATAAGCCTTGCATTTTTCGTGCTCAAAATCAAGTTAGAGGATGGTGCTAAACAATATAATTAATATCAACGGAGACTTACTGAAGCTATGCAAGAGGTGGTGAAAAAGGAGATTATCAAGTGGTTGGATGTGGGGGTTGTGTACCCTCTTTCTAAGGTTCATGGACTTCTCTAATATAATGTGTCCCAAAGAAGGGGGGCATGACGGTTGTTACTAATGAAAAGAATGAGTTGATACCTACAAGAATGGTTACCAGGTGAAGGGTTTGTATGGATTTCAAGGAAGGACTACTTTCCCTTCCCATTCATGGATCAAATGCTTGATAGGTTAGCCGTCCATGCTTTCTATTGTTTTCTAGATGGTTATTCGGGATACAACCAAATTCTTATCACTCTAGAAGATCAAGATAAAACAACTTTTACATGCCCATATGGTACCTTTGCTTTCAAGTGGATGCCTTTTGGACTGTGCAATGCATCAACGACTTTTTATTGGTGTATGATGGCCATCTTCATGGATGAATTTTCGGTTGTTGGGGATTCATTTGATGATTGCCTTACTAATTTAGATAGGGTGTTGGCTAGATGTGAGGAAACGAACTTGGTACTCAAATGGGAGAAGTGTCATTTCACGGTAGAGGAGGGAATTATCCTTAGTCATAAAATTTCAATGAATGGTGTCACGACCCAAGCCGGAGGGCCGCGACCGGCACCGGACCCTACTCAACGGGCGCCGGCGTACCCTTCATCTAACTTTTCTTATTATCTATAAGGCTTGTCATATGCATATAATCTCAAATAATAATTATAATGAACCGAGACGTCATGCCATGATACGAACATACTTATATACATAATATGGCCCATAAGGCTACAATGCAAAACCATAAAATAAAATATATACGTTTGCCGACAAGGCAATCCAACTGTACATAAGCCAACCCATTACTTGTCTATGCATAAATTGACACTTGTCTATGAGCTTCTACAAAAAACGTACATACTGTAACCTACGTCGGAACAGGGCCCCGACGTGCCCATAATGCCTACAACAAAAATGCATACCAAGACTGTGGCAAGTCCGAAGGATGGATCTCGCCAATAATTACTGAACTGGACAACCTACTGTAGTGGGGGAGCCTCGTCTATCTGTCAGTCCGGACCTGCAGCACGACATGCAGCGTCCACAAGTAAAGGACGTCAGTACGGATAATGTACTGAGTATGTAAGACAGGAAACATAATGTAACCTCAATAATAAGCATCAGGGTAAGAGACATACAACCTGTACCATCTGAATGCCTCTGAGGGCGACTAACCATGTCATGCTTGACATGCATATGCATATACATATATTTATATCCTTTTTAAAATCATCATATACATATATACGCCTCTGTGGGCCATCATCATCTCATACATATGCCTCTGTGGGCCTCCTCATCATCATACCCAACTGATCAGTGGTTGCACAATAGGTGCCATACCCGGCCGACTATAGCGCGGCTCGGTAGAGTAACATAGCTGTCGACTATAGCGTGACTAAGTAGAGTAAAACATATACATATGTATAGTTGCACAATAGGTGCCATACCCGGCCGACTATAGCGCGGCTCGGTAGAGTAAAATAGATAATNAGAGTCATACTACCATGGTGAAATAATAACATATCAATCCTCCCATAAGAGGGGAAACAATATACGTACTGCTACCTTCTAAGAGTAGAGTATCTTTGGGGTTCGTTCATTGCATTGTGTACCGTCAGAGTCGTGCAAAAGAAGGAAAAGGATAGTCTCACATACCTTGCAATACTTTTCAATCTCAAGCTATGAAACTTCCACGACTTCTTAGTCTACAATATGAGAAAGGACACTACCGTTATCGTTCAGGCGTCGCAACTACTATGTATCGACTGTAACCTATTTTGCAATAAAACGGACAGCACCTCCCCTATATATATGACTTCACACAAGTCAAAACAGCCACCAAACAGCCAAACAACATCAATAAGAATCATATTGAACCTCCCAAAACAGTCCACGCACAAGCCAATCGCTTCATACATACGATGGCCACTATAGTCGTGTCAAACGATCCGGAAATGTTACAAGCAACTATCAGGCCACAACCCTAAGCATATATGGTGTTTCTCCACACCCTTTGTCCTCCAAAACTCCACAAATAAGTAGTGAACCACGCAGCTTTACAGCAACACAAAACAGTCCATAAAACAGTCTGCTACAAGTGAATAACTCGAACTCACGGCTTCCGATCACCGTCCCGTGAGTTCTTACACACATAGCACGAATTACCAAGACTTAACAGTAGAAAATATGTATTAACTAGAGCAGTAAACTCACCTTTCTTTTTAGATAACTCAGCCCTTGCTTTGATTCCTCGAACTCTAGGGTTTACCTTCAACTAGAACTTGAAAGAGGGAAAAATCGATTAGGGTTTGTGTGGTGTTATTTTGGGGAGGGATTGCAGGGGTTCTTTTAGGTTTTGAAGCTGTGAAATGATAATGAATTATCAGGCTTTAAAAGCTATTAAAAGCCCTCTCATAACCGACTTGGGGCTTTTAACTTTTAGCACTTAATTTTGGCAAGTAGGTGATGCACCTACTTGTCACCTACCAGCCTGCGCAGTTCTACAGAAATGCAATTATCTCAATACTCCGAGATTGTATTGACAAACGGTTTGAAGCATTGGAAACTAGACTCATAGAATTTTAATTTGGTAGGTAGATCACCCCGTAACTCCTTGTAAATTGGGAGAAAATCGCAGAAACATTTGACCTAACGTTTAAGTAAAATTGTGAACCTAAGTTGCGACAACTTTTGTCGACTTTTGTTTCATAACTCGTTTGACTTCAAGACTTATGAAACGGATATCATATCATTCAAATACCTTAAAACATGATATTTTGGTAATGTTAAACACCTCTCGATTTTCCCAAAAACGCGAGTTACAACTTCCTTAACTCGTTTATCCTCTAATACTTGTTAACCGCCCTTGTACACCTTTGCATCGTTTAGGACCAATAGGACTAAACTCTTATTGTCTCAAAGGTAATTCCCTTCTCGAACCAAGGTAGACTATCTTACAGTGTAATCTAACACGTACAAATATGGGTTATAACAAATGGCACTGAAGTAGATAAGGGAAAGATTGAAGTGATTTTCAAGCTTTCGCCTCCTACCTGAGTCAAGGGTGTTCGGAGTTTCTTAGGCCATGCAGGATTTTATCGGAGATTCATCTAGGATTTTATTAAAGTTGTGAACCCTTTGTGCAAACTCCTCGAGAAAGATGAAACCTTCCATTTCAATGATGATTGCATGCGTGCTTTTGAATATTTGAAGCTCAAGTTGACAAATAATCCTATTATTACGTTCCCAAATTGGAGTTTACCATTTAAGCTCATGTATGACGCAAGGGATGTAACGGTTAGGGTTATTTTCGGGAAATAGATCAATAAAAATTTTCACCCAGTCTACTATGCCAGTAAGACCACAAATAGTGCCCAAGTCAACAACAATGTTACGAGAAGAGCAATCTTACACATGATTTAGAGTTGGCAGCAGTAGTGTATGCATTGAAATATGGAGGCATTACTTTTACGATGTTCATGTAGATATCTTCACGGATCATATGAGACTCTAGCGTATATTCAAATAAAAAGAGACGAATTTGAGATAGCAAAGATGGCTCAAGTTGCTGAAACACTATGACTAAGATATCTTGTATCATCCTGGCAAAGCTAATGTTGTAGTGGATGTCCTTAACCGTAAATCTATGGGCAGTATGGTGCATGTATAGGCCAAAAGGAAGTAGTTGACTAGGGAACTTCATCAGCTAGCTAGTATGGGAATCCGATTAATGGACTCAGATGATGGGGGTATTGTAGTTCAGAACACAACTGAGTCGTCTTTTGTGATTGAAGTAAAGAAGAGACAGTATAGAGATCCCTTCTTAGAGAGAACCAGAGAAGGTATTCAACATAATAAGACCACGACTTTTGAGATAGGAGGAGATGGAATTCAATGATATTAAGGCCAATTATGTATTTGCTATTGAGAAGTTCCATCCTTATTTAAAGGGTGCCGAAGTCATTGTGCACACGGGTCATGTGGTACTTCGGTATCTTATGAGCAAAAAGGAAGCCAAAGCTTCGTTGATGAGATGTGTGCTTCTATTGCAAGAGCTTGTTATTGAAATTTAAGACAAGAAAGTGAGTGAAAACCAAGTGGCGGACCACTTATCTCGGTTGGAGGAGGAGGGGTGACCACATAATGGCCTTGAGCTCAATGAGCCCTTTCCCTATGAGAAACTCTTGGCACTTTCCATGAAAAAAGTACCATGGTTTGTGGATTTAGCTAATTTCAATTTAGCGATATTATTCCGGAAGAGTTCACTTCAAACCAAAGAAAGAAAATAAAGATGGATTGCAAAGACTACTACTGGAAAGAACCATACCTTTTCTGGATTTGCACGGATGACATGGTTAGGAAATGTGTGCCGGATGAAGAGCAAAGTGACATTCTTGGGGCTTGTCATTCTTCACCTTATGGTGGTCCCAATGGGGGATCAAGAATGGCAGGGAAGGTTCTAAGTTGTTGTTTCTATTGGCCTACTCATTACAAGGATGCATATGATTTAGTAAGAAGGTGCGATGAGTGTCAAGGAGCTGGTGGGATTTCAAAGAAATATGAGATTCTCCTTAAAACGTCTTGGAGATTAACATCTTCAACATTTGGGATATTGATTTCATGGGCCCTTTTGTGAGTTCCTTTTGTAACACCTTTAATTTGGTTGCGGTGGATTATGTGTCTACGTGGGTTGAAGTTGTTGCTATTACACCCCGTGTTCGTGTTTCGAGTTGCATCGTGAGTAAACCAATACGAACCATAGGGATTATAATCTTTTTTAAAGATAGTGATGATTTAAAATAAGTTGTATAACAAAGTCAGCAAATGTTTTTGCAAGTTACTTTCATAATTTTACTGAAATTTAGGACTAATGTCACTCAGCGCTTTTTCCAATATAGTTGGAGTTGTGGGATAATCAGCCCACTAAATTGAAGCTCTATGAGTCTAGTTTTCAAGTATTAAATCATCTTTTAACATGACATCAGAGTAGAGAGATATTCACATTTTTTTTACTGCAGATACAACTCCATTTTGGGACCCGCTTAGGCGGTGGCCGACCTGTGAATGTCTTATAGTGGCTGGAAGGTTCATTTCTGGTCATTTTTCAACCAAACTTCATCCTCTCACTCTCTTATGACCTCCTGACCGTTCCCAAAGGGTTCAAGGTGAAAACCAAGTGTTTATATCCAAATCTGACATCAAAGGTTAGATAAGGTGAAGAATATCACCTCTAGGGTGTTGTGGTGTGATCGTGGGCTGTTGTGAGTTAACTAAAGCTTGGATTCCAGGTTGTTTCTACTGGTTGAGGCAAGTATAATATCCTATTGATTATGCTTAAGCTTATTTATATGATGGTTAAGTTGTTTGGATGATAAACTCCAAGATAACACATGAATTGGTGTAAGGTATTGTTGTCTCATGCTGGACTATTTTGCAGTGGTATATATTGATTCTTGTAGCAAAACATTATGGGAAATAGCTTGGTTGTGATGTTATTTTATTATTATGGTTGTCTATGTGTTGGTGTTATGGATGAGGTTATCAGCTAGAGGAAGAAATTGCCACATATTATTTAGAAGTTGTTCATGTTGTTACCTCTTATTAGAGTTGTTTATTGTTCTTGTGATGATGGATATAAGGTTGGAAAACCTTTAAATACACTTTTTGTTATGATGGATATGTTGTTGTATTGAATAAAAGTCTTAGTAAGGATAAAGGGATTTAAATTGGGTCCAATCCGAGCTTGCCGCTCGTCGTGTTAACTAGTAATTCGCTTGTAATGTTTATGTACTTGATACTATGTAGATTGAGGTGCCCTTGTAGGCTGTATGTATTTCGATTGTTGAGGAAATATTGGTCAAGGTATGATAAATCACTTTCATTCCTTCTTTTGGCATGATTCTAAACGAACGAAACATAAACAAATAATACGTATAATGGTTCTACTCTTAGTAGTTTAGAAGCTTATATCTTTGTCTTCCATGATGTATTTCTGATCCATTGTATTGATCTTTGACTCTTAATGATACATATATTGATGATGTTATTCCCATAACCTATTCAGAGGTTACCGACCTTACGTTACTCGAAAAGGTTCATGATGTCTTTTCATATGTATCTCATGCATTATATATGTATATATTTTATGACACCAAGCGATGCTATAGCCGACCGGGTATGACACCTAGCACACCACTACAGTCGGGTACGTTATGACGATGTTAGCCTCGAAGAGTGACTTGATGATGATGTTACAGCCCCAAAGAGTTTCTTATATATATGTGTGTATGTTTTAAACAAAAGCATGCATGTCACACACCCTCAGCGGCAATCAAAGTTTCATGTTGTCTCTTCCTTATCTCTATTTACATTACTGCTTTCCCTTATGCTTTCCTGCCTTACATACTAAGTACTTTATTTGTACTGACATCCCTTTTTGCCTGAGGATGCTACATTTCAAGCCTGCAGGTCCCATAGACAACTTGACGATCCTCTCAGTAGGTTATCGGCTCAGTAGAAGGTGTTGGTGCACGTCACTTGCTCTAGAGTTGCCTTTTGATTTGATATGCTTATATACATATGCTTATGGGTATGACAAGGCTCTATCCTAACCTTATGATGTTTACGCACCCTTTAGAGGGTATTAGACTAATATCATATGTATAGAAGTTTGTTCGGCCTCACCAGCCTGTATGTCCCATGTATTCACTTATGTATGTCCTTTTTGGTTATTTATCGTTGTTTAGTCTCTCATGCTTTGTCAGATTATCTTATGATGGCCAGGCCCACTTATATATATATATATATACTAGAATGGTAATTTGCTTACATTATGTTGGTTTTCCATAACTAAGACCTTGGTGCCAGTCGTGCCTTTTTGGTTTGGGGTGTGACAAACTTTGTATTAGAGCATGTCTGTCCTGGGGAATCTACAAGTTGTGTCTAGTAGAGTCTTATTTATAAGTGTGTTGTGCACCACACTTATAAACATGAGTCTATCGAGCATTTAGGACTGTCACTGTTTCTTCTCATCCTATATCATGTGATAGAGTAGATTCATAAGAATTTAATTCCTAATATCTAACTTGTTTCATAATACAGTGATGCCTACAACTAGTAAGCAGATGACTAGTAAGAGATTGCATACAACTGTAAAAGAGGGTACCAGTCAAGGTCCACCCGCTAGTGTGGGCTAGAGCGAGGATCAGAGTGACACACCATCTCAGACTTCTTTGCCTCTGCCAGCACCAGAGGAGCTCAGAGGGGCCCCGATATCCCCAGATCCCCCACCTGCCACTTCTGACCAGGACGTTCAAAGTGCATTGCAGCTATTGACTCGGTTGGTGGCCGTGCAGGCACATTGTCAAGGTACAGGTTTTGGATCCATAGAAAGGTCTGCTAGTGCGAGGGTTCAGGATTTAATTAACCTGGATCCTCTAGTATTTAAAGGATCTGAGCCTGATGAGGACCCGCCGAATTTTATAAATCAAGTCCAGAGGATGTTACAGGTCATGCACGCCACCAAGACTGAGGCAGTAGAGCTAGCGTCTCACAGGCTGAGAGATGTAGCGGTTCGATGGTATGAGGCTTGGGAGTAGTCCAGGGGATCAAATGCACCTTCACTAGTGTGGAAGAAGTTCTCAGAAGCAGTATTAAGTCATTATTTACTAGTGGAAATACATGGGCCAGTTTTGATAAGTTCTTGAATCTTTGAGCCAGTTTTGATAAGTTCTTGAATCTTTGACAGGGAGACATGAGTGTGCGGAAGTACAACATTTAGTTTGATTCTTTGGCTAGGTATTCTCCCTCAATAGTAGCTGAGATGAGTGATCTGGTACATCGATCCGTGAATGGTCTGGGGCCACATCTGATTAATGAATGTACTATGGCCTCCCTGCATGAAAATATGGATATTTCCCGCATACATGCGTATGTCCAGAATCCAGAAGAGTGTAAACGATAACAAAAGATGGAACGCGATCGTGATAGGGGACATAGTAAGAGGTCAAGATCTGCAATTCATTTTGGAGACTCTAGAGGTGGCTTTATGCCACAATATTCTAGGCACCCAGCTTATCCTATGGCAGGTGCACCCGCACAGCTCCAAGGGCCATTATGTAATCGATTTGCTTACTCTGGACCAGGTAAGAGTTTGCGAGCGTCAGGTTCGCAATTGTCAGTAAGATTTTAGTTAGAGGAGACCACCCATGCCATGTTGTGATCAGCGCATTACGGCATATTTCGGGTAGTGTCGTCAGAGCTCTGATGCGTGCTATACTTGTGGGAGTCCTGGTCACATTATGCAGAACTGCCCAATGAAAGGTGGAGGTTTCATGGCCTAACAACTGGATCTGTAACAGCTTCATCATCATCATTACACCCTCGAGGACAGGATTCTCAAACGTCAGCTAGTTGAGCGAGGGTAGAGGTGGAACATAGAATTTTGGCGCTAACTAGAATCACATTTATGCTCTAGCAGGTCAATATGATTTAGAGTCGTCGCAGGTACATTATCCATTTATTCACATGATGTATATGTATTGGTAGATCCACATTCTTCTTTATTGTATGTTACTCCCTTTGTTGCTGGTAAGTTCAGTATAAAACCCGAGTTATTATGCAAGCCATTTGTGGCATCTACATCAGTGGTTAAATTTGTTATTGCTAGGTGAGTCTATCAAGGTTGTGCAGTAATAACCTGTAGTCGTGGTACCTTTGCGGATATAGCAGAGTTAGAGATGGTAGATTTCGATATTAATATGGGCATGGATTGGTTGGCATACTGTTATGCCACAGTTGAATGTTGGACAAAGATCGTTAGATTCCAGTTTTCGTGTGAACTAGTTCTTGAATGGAAGTGCAATGTTGCAATGCCAAAGGGTAGGTTTATTTCCTATCTTAAGGCAAGGAAGATGATCTACAGGGTTTGTATATATCACCTTGTTAGAGTCAGACATGCATATGCAAAACCAACCCTTGAACAATTCTAGTGGTTAAAGAATTTCCTGATGTATTTCCAGATGATCTTCTAGGTCTTCCTCTAGAAATAGAGATAGAGTTCGGTATTGATGTGCTCCCAAGTACTCAGCTGATATCTATCCCTCCTTATAGGATGGATCCTACTAAGTTCATATAATTCAAGGAGCAATTGAAAGATTTTTTAGAGAAGGGATTTATTAGGCCCAACACTTCACCTTAAGGTGCACCAGTGTTGTTCGTGCAAAATCAAGATGGCTCATTAAGAATGTGCATCATTATCGTCAACTGAACAAAGTCACTATCAAGAACAAGTATCCCCTCTCCAGAATTGATGATCTGTTTGACCAGTTGCAGGGTGCTATGAATTTTTGAAGATCGACTTAGGGTCAGGATATCACCAGGTCAGGGTCAAGGAGAAAGATATTCCAAAGACGACTTTCATAATGAGATATGGTCACATCAAGTTCCTCGTGATGTCCTTTGGGCTAATGAATGCACCGACAACATTTATGGACTTGATGAATAGTGTCTTCCAGCCCTTCTTAGATGTGTTCGTAATCGTGTTCGTTGATGACATTCTGGTTTATTCTCGTTTAGAAACAAAACATGTAGACCACTTGTGAATGGTATTACAGACGCTCTGGGATCGTAAGTTGTATGCCAAATTCTCCAAATGTAAATTCTAATTGAACTTGGTGGCGATTCTTGGCCATATAGTGTTAGATGAAGGTATTAATGTTGACACTTAATAGATAGAAGTAGTAAAGAGTTGGCCGAGACCTACTACCCCATCAGAGGTTTGTAGTTTCTTCGGCTTTACAGGCTATTATAGGAGGTTCGTAGTGGGTTTTTCTACTATATCAGTGCCATTGACGAAGTTGAAATAGAAGGCAACTAAGTTCTAGTGGTCTGACGCCTGTGAACAGAACATATAGTTGAAGGACAGATTTATGTCAGCACCAGTTCTTACACTCCCCGAAGGTACAGAAGGCTACGCAGTCTATTGTGATGCTTTGGGTATGAGTTTGGGTTGTGTATTGATGCAGCATTGTAAGTTAACGCATATGCTTCGAGGCAATTGAGGAAACACGAGAAGAGCAATCTTACATATGATTTAGAGTTGGCAGTAGTAGTGCATGCATTGAAGATATGGAGGCATTACTTTTAAGATATTCATGTAGATATCTTCACTGATCATATGAGACTACATTTTATATTCAAATAGAAAGAGTTGAATTTGAGATAGCAGAGATGGCTCAAGTTGCTGAAAGACTATGACGTCGGTATCTTGTATCATCCTGGAAAAGCTAATGTTGTAGAGAATGCCCTTAATCGTAAATCTATGGGTAGTATGGTTCATGTATAGGCCGAAAGGAAGTAGTTGACTAGGTAACTTCATCAGCTAGCTAGTATCGGAATCTGACTAATGGACTCAGATGATAGGGGTATTGTAGTTCAAAACACAACTGAGTCATCTTTTATGATTGAAGTAAAGAAGAGAGTATGGAGATCCCTTCTTAGAGAGAATCAGAGAAGGTATTCAACAGAATTAGACCATAACTTTTGAGATTGGAAGAGATGGAATTCTAAGATATCAAGGCCGATTATGTGTTTCATATGTGGCAGGATTGTGTGATAAGATGATGACGGAAATCCATTATTCATAGTATTCTGTTCATGCCGGGTTGACTAAGATGTATTATAACAATAAGGGAATGTATTGTTGGAAAGAGAAGAACATTGTAGAATTTGTGGCTCAATGTTCCATTTGTCAGCAAGTCAATGTGGAGCACCAGAAGCCTGGTGGGTTAATGCAAAACATAGAAATCTCGATGTGCAAATGTGAGGTGATCAATAGGGATTTTATTATGTGTTTACCTCGTTCATATCGTAAGTTTGACTCTATATGGATCATTGTTGATAGGTTGATAAAGTCAGCTCACTTCATGCCAGTTAGAACTACCTATAGTGTCGAGGATTATGCGAAGTTGTATATCAAAGAGGGAGTACGACTCCATGGCATTCCAGTGTCTATTATATCAGATAGCGGCAGTTTTTAGTGAATATCTAGAGATATTTTCATAAGGGTTTGGGTACTCAAGTAAATCTTAGCAAAACTTTCTTCTCTAAAGAGAGCGTATGATTCTGACACTCCAAGATATGCTACGAGCATGTGTGATAGATTTTAAAGGGAGCTGGTATGATCATTTACCTCTTATTGAGTTTGAATATAACAACAGTTATCATACCAGTATCAGGATGGCTCCCTACGAGGCTTTGTACAGGCGAAAGTGCTAGCCCCCTATCACATGGTTCGAGGTAGACGAGTTATAGTTATTTCGTCATGATCTAGTTCACCAGGGTGTAGAGAAGTGAGGCTTATTCAGGAATGAATTTTTGAGTCATCGGAAATCATATTCAGATGTACGACAGCGAGATTTGGAGTTTTAGGTCGATGATTAGGTGTCCTTGAAGATTTCACCTATGAAAGTCATGATGAGATTCGGGAAGAAGGGTAAGCTCAGTCTGATATATATTGGGCCGTATAGAATCATTTGAAGAATAGGCCAAGTGGCTTTGATATATATTGGGTTGTATAGAATCATTCGAAGAATAGGCCAAGTGGCTAACCAGCTATAGTTGCCTTCGGAGTTAGAGTCCGTTCACCCGCTGTTCCATCTATATATTTTCTAAAAATGCATTGCACCTTTTCGGGTTGTTCCTTTCGATGATGTGCAGATTATAGAGGACATGTCATATGAAGAGGTTCCAATTGCTATTTCAGAATGGCAGGTCCGCATGTTGAGGACAATGGATGTGGCTTCTGTGAAGGTGTTATGGAGAACAAAACTGTTGAAGAAATGATGTGGGAAGCAAAAGAATAGGGCAAAGGATCAATAAAAGTTTTCGCCCGGTCTACTATCTAGTTAGACCATGAATAGTGTCCAAATCAACTACACTATTACGGAGAAGGAATTACTTGCCATTGTTTCTTGCTATTGAGAAGGTTCGTCCTTATTTGATAAGTGCCAAGATCATTGTGCACACGAATCATGTAGTACTTAATCTTCGGAGAAAAAAGGAGACCAAAGCTTAGTTAATGAGACGGGTGCTTCTATTGCAAGATCTAGTTATTGAGATCCAAGACAAGAGATGAGTGAAAACCAAGTAGCGGACCACGTATCTCGGTGGGAGGAGGAGGGGTGACCACATAATGGCCTTGAGCTCAATGAGCCCTTTCCCTATGAGAAACTCTTGGCACTTTCCATGAAAAAAGTACCATGGTTTGTGGATTTAGCTAATTTCAATTTAGCGATATTATTCCGGAAGAGTTCACTTCAAACCAAAGAAAGAAAATAAAGATGGATTGCAAAGACTACTACTGGAAAGAACCATACCTTTTCTGGATTTGCACGGATGACATGGTTAGGAAATGTGTGCTGGAAGAAGAGCAAAGTGACATTCTTGGGGCTTGTCATTCTTCACCTTATGGTGGTCACCATTGGGGATCAAAAACGATGGCAAAGGTCCTAAGTTGTGGTTTCTATTTGCCTAATCTTTACAAGGATGCAAATGACATAGTAAGAAGGTGTAATGAGTATCAACGAGCCTAATCTTCAATGTTTGGGATATTTATTTCAAGGTCCCTTTTGTGAGTTCCTTTGGTAACACCCATATTTTGGTTGTGGTGGATTATGTGTCTAAGTGGGTTGAAGTCATTGTGGTTACACCCCGTGTTCTCGTGTGTCGAGTAGTGTCATGAGTAAGCCAATATGAACCCGTCGGGATTATAGTCCTTTATAAAGATAGTGATGGTTAAAAACAAGTTGTAAAATAAAAGTCGGCAAAAGTTATTGCAAGTTACGTTTATAACTTCACTAAATTTGGGTCTAATGTCACTGCGCTTTTCTCCTAATATACTTGGAGTTACGGGGTGATCAACCCACAAAATATAAGGTCTATGAGTCTAGTGTTCAACGCATTAAACCGTTTGTCGATGCAACGTCAGAGTAGATAGACATTCACGTTTTCATGAGACTACTATGGTAGCCCCTTTTTGGGACCACTTAGGCAGTGGCCGACCTTTGAACATTTTAAAGTGGTTGGAAGGTTCATTTCTGCTCATTTTTAGACCAACCTTCATCCTCACGCTCCCCTATGACCTCTCAAAAGTTACCCAAGGGTTCAATGTTAAAACGAAGTGCTTATATCCTAATCCAACATCAAAAGTTAGCTAAAGTGAAGAATAACACCTCTATGGTGTTGTGGTGTGATCGTGAGCTGATGTGAGTTAAGTAAAGCTTGGATTACAGGTTGTTTCTACTGGTTGAGATAAGTATACTATCGTCTTGGTTTTACTTAAGCTTATTTATATTTGGTTAAGTTGTTTAGATTAAACACTATAAGATAACACATGAATTGGTGTAAGGTGTTATTGTCTCATGTTGGACTATTTGGAGTGGTATATATGGCTTGTTGCGGCTGGAAATTATCGGAAATAGCTTGGTTATGATGTTGTATTATTATTATGCTTGTCTATGTGTTTGGTTGTATGGATGAGGTTATTAGCTAGAAGAAGAAATGGCCACATAATATTTGGAAGCTGTTCATGCTGATGTTACCTCTTGTTGGGGCTGTTTAGTGTTCTTGTGAAGATGGATATAAGGTTGGAAAACCTTTAAATAAACTTCTAGTTGTTCTGGATATGTTGTTGTATTGAAGTAAAGGCTTAAAAAGGGTAAAGGGGCTTAGTAACTAGTAATAAATAAAAGCCCTAATTAAGCTCTTCCATGAAAAGATATTATTTATGCCTCATGTGGTACCAACATATATAATTGCATGCTTATGATTTGAGACAAGTGTATGAATCATTTATTAGGAAGTAATTATAGTTAAGTGACTTTGAGGCTCTCGTGTTATCTTTGTGAAACATTAGGTGGTTAAGTAGACCATAGAGATCTTGTAACTTGATTGTGGTCATGGTGGGTTTCAGGCTCTATCTTTTACTGTGTATTTGCATGAGAGGTGAGGAGAAATTTTGCTGCTAATCCAAGTGCTTGAGTGGATAGTCTAGAATTCGCCCTACATGTGCTTCAAAGCGAAAATTTTTACTATGCATGGTTTGGAAAATGATTGCAGGCTTTCACTAGACCGTTTAAGCTTTCAATTGCCACCCTATGATCATTCTCCCTAGTCAACCCCCTTTAAGCCTTTAGCCTTGTTCTTTTGGCAACGTTGCTACAAGATTTTCACCGTTTATGTTCATATCTCCTATTAGCACGGAACCTTCCTAAGCACTCATAGTCATCACATGGATTAAAGCCTATGTTTGGGAGAAAGGTTGAGAAATCTTAAGAGATATCAAGGCACCAAAAATAAAGAAAAGAGATGCTCCTCATTAAAGAAAAAGAAAGAAAAGCAAGTATTGTGAACAATGAAGACAAAAAGGTGCCTAAAAAAAAAAAAAAAAGGGAATTGATGATATAGAGTGAGCCAAGTCTCTCTTGCCTAGAGAAAAATACAAAGGAAAATCAAGGAAGAAAGTGAATGAAATTGATAACAAAGAGTGATGATAAGTCTCTCTAGCCTCCAAAAAGTAGAATAACCTTCAAGAGTTCCATCAATGATGTCTTTTGATGAAATTTGAGCCAAGAAATGATAAGTGAAGTGCTTAAGGAAAGGTGTAACCTCTTTTACCCAATATACTATCCTACTACGAACCAAAAGCCTTCATTACAACCTGAAAGAAGTCCTATTTGGATTTCGAACCGAGCATGCGCACATTATGGAAGATGTACATGAGGGGAAAGCCCATGGTACTTGAAGCTTAAATTGTGACCATTCATTGTGAGAAAAGAGTGAAAAGTTTGATGCATTAGAAATGGAGTGTTAATCTTGAAGTGAGAAATGCAAATGGAAGGTAGAAGAGGAAGAATTTGGAGTCTACCATGATGAGCATGAGGAAACAAGAATTCATAATGAATGAAGTTAACCTTTGAGGCTCAAATGTCATGCTAGAATTGCATGAGATGAGCAATATGCATCTTTTTAAAAAATTGCACTCCTTGTCTAGAATGCATGAGTATTGTGGATAGTTGTTCATACCAACCAAGTATAATACCTTGTGGTTGACTCCTTCAATTGACTATAGGGTGTGGGAAGAGGGTGCTAACTTAGTTGCCTGAACACAAGCAAAGACTTAAGTTTGGCAGAGTTGATTAGCGTATAATTTAATAACTTATTAGTGCCTTATTGCTATAGTTTTTAGTCCAAAAGTACTGAGTCTATTTCTAATTCTAATGAAAATGGTTGAATTGCAGGTGTGCTGGAAAAGGTTTAGGCCTTGGAGGAAGAATTACACAAGAATGGGATAATCTTAGGGATTTTAGTTAAGAGGAGAAGGGCAGAGAAAAATGCGCTCCACATAAATGAAACTGTGATGGCAAAAGTATTTGCGGTACACAAAAGAAGAAATGCATCCACAAAAGAAGAAATGCATACACAAAAGATGAACTGAAGCTTCAAGAACTTTAGGTAGAAGTGAGGTCCGCATAAAAAAATGTGCAGCCGCACTCAGGATACGCAAAATGGTTCGCACTGATTAAATGAATTATCTAAGAATGAGAACTTAACTAATTTTGAAGCCTCATGAAGTGTTTTCCTTAGAACTAAAAGTGCGGCCGCAATGCCTAAAGTGCGACCGTCGAACATCACTCACTAACAACACAAGCAAACTCAACCCAACACAGCGTAGACTGCAAAACTCATTTGGCCCAAAAACCCTCCGAAGGGAATTTTTGATAATATTCAGGAGTCTTATAAATAGAACCTTATAGCTTTTTAGGGCATCTTTTCATTGTAGCAATTGGGAGTTAGTAACTTTTAGCTATTTTGAGCAAGTTTGAGATACAATTGGAGACGATCTTCTACTCTTTCTTTTATTTTAGTTTTATGTCTTTAATTTCATCCTATTTTTATCTATCTGTATCTTCTATCATGAGAAGCTTGATTTTTTTTCTAGGGTTGTAATCCAGTCCTAGTGTGTGAATCTTATGGGTTGTAGATATTATGGTTGTTTATGATTGGGTTAAGTGTTATTTAGCTTTATGCTTTAATGCCGAATTAGTGGTTGCAAATATTGATTTATGCCTTTTTGACCTCATTCTTACTTCAGAAGAGGAACTAAGAGTAGGAAAACTTGACTAACAAGAAATTAAACTAGTTAAGGGATTGATTGGTTCAATTAATAGATTTGGACTAGAGATAGCGATAATCGAACTTGGGCTCATAATCAAATGCACTTATAGCTACCCATTTAGACTTGAAAAAGCTAAATTAGTTATTATCATTGTTTACTCGAGAGGTATTGAGTAAGCAATTGAGATTTGAGAGTCATAACAACCCCAATCGAACAAGCAAGCATATTATATTTTACCCATTAGGTTTACACATAGGTTAGGGCTAAACTATAGGATTTTCTCCATTTTTTGCAACTTCTTTGAACTATTGCATATTAAGTTTTGTTGAATTAATCCTTAAGCATTCTAGTTTAATTAGTAGATTCACTACAACACATTTGATTGAGAGATAATCTAAGATACATTAAGTTGCTTACTTGAGTGTCTATCTTAACACCCTAATGACCTCCTTGTGGATTGGCCCTTACTCTTGTTTGGTATAATATATTGCTAACGATCGTTTCATATCCCATTTTGGGGTGTGTCTTGAATGCCATCAGTAGGGTTGCCCTGGACTTTGAGGAAATTTGATGCCATTTGGGTCATTGTTGACTGCTTGACCAAGCAAGTGCATTTCATTCCTGTTATGACTTCCTACACTTTTGAGAAGTTAGCTCAGATCTACAAAAGAGAGATTGTTCGATTTTATGGTTTACCTGTTTCTATCATCTCGAATCGTGGGCACTTATATTTACTTCGTACTTTTTGAGAGCTGTTCAGCATGACTTGGGCACACAGGTGGAGTTGAGTACTAGATTTTGTGGATAGGCAGTTCGATCAAACCATTCATATTTTAGAGGAAATGTTGAGGGCCTATGTTATCAATTTTGAGGATCAATGGGATCAATTTCTACCCTTAGTGGAGTTTGCCGCCTACAACAACTACCGATCTAATATCCAGATGGCTCCGTATGAGGCATTATATGGGAGGCGATGCTGATCTCTTATTGTTTGGGTTGAGCCTAGCAAGGCAAGGTTGGTGGGCAAAAATTTGGTTCGTGATGCCTTGGAGGAAGTTGATTCTGAAGCAACTTCATACAGTGCAATCCCGTCACATGAGTAATGCTTATAGAAAGGTTCGTGATATGGCTTTCATGCCTATGAAGGGCGTGATTAGGTTTGGGGAGAAGGTAAGTTGAACCCTCGATCCATTTGAGATTTTGGAGAGAGTTGGTGAGGTGGCTACAAACTTGCTTCGCTACCTAGCTTGTCCGGATTTCATCCAGTATTTCATTTTTTCATGATTTAGAAGTATCACGAAGATTATTCACATGTATTGGATTTCAACTCAGTGTGGTTGGATGAGAATTTGGCATATAAAGAAGAGCCGATGGCCATTTCGTATAGGTTGGTTTAGAATCTGAGGTCGAAAGATGTTACATTAGTGAAAGTTTAGTGGAGAGGTCAACTAGTCGATGAGGAAACTTGTGAGACCAACCTCGATATATAGAGCATATATCCTCATCTTTTTGGCATTTCAGTTGTGATACTAGACCCATCTGAGGATGATCATATTTTACGAGGGGGAGGATGTAATGACCCGACTGATACTAGTGTGTAGTTGAGCCATGTCCTCCTATTTGATGATTCCTATATGTATATTTGTTATCTTGTGACTCACGGGGATGGTTGGTTTGGTTTGGTTTCCGGAAGGGTTGAGAGACTTAGTCTCATTTTGGAAGATTAAGTTGCTTGAGTTGACCAAGGTTTGACTTTTGTGTAAACAACCTTGGATTGGTGATTTTATAGTTCCAATAGGTTTGTATGGTGATTTTGAACTTAGTTGTATGTCCGGATATGGATTCAAAGGTTCATAAAATGTTTTGGCTCTATTTGCCGAAAGTGCGAATTTGAAGGTTTGGAAAGTTCATAAGTTTGACTGATAGTTGACTTTGATGATATTGGATTCAATTGCAATTTCATTACACAGAATAGGTTCATTTCATTCTATGGAACTTGTGTGCAAAGTTTGGTTGTGGTCCAGATTGTTTGGGCTAGAATCAGACGCTTGGTTGGAAGCTTGGGTGTTCTTGTACTTAAGAGATGTGCAACTCGTGATTTGATATTCGACCCATCGATGTAATGTTTTTGTATGTGTTTGGAAGCTTTGGAAAAGTCCGGGTAGTGTTTATGGAACTTATTGGTATGATTGGACGGGGTCCCGGTTGTTCGGGTGAGTTTCAGACCACCCGGAGCATTTTTGGTGATGCAAATTTTTGCTGGTGTCACACCCTTCAGCGCGATAGCAGAGTGAATTTTGGGGCTAGAGGCAGTTTCTCTTTGCATTTGCGGAAGGATTCCCGCATTTGCGAAGAAGGATTATGGGAGCTGGAGGAAGCCTTTGCGTTCGCGTAAGGCATGTCGCATTCACCGAGTGACTGGGTACGTGAGTCTTCACATTCGTATAATGACCCAGTTGGTTGTTTTGTATATTTGAGCCCCTTTTCCTCATTTGATGCTCCACGTATGTGTGTGTTTTTTTATGTGACTTGCAAGGATGGTTGGTTTGATTTCGGGAAGGTTTTGGATTGAACTAAAACACTTAGTTCCAAGCTTGGAAGCTTAAGTTCTAAGATCAAATAGGGGTTTGACTTTTGTGTAAACGATCCCGGAATGGTATTTTGATGGTTCCAATAGGTTCGTATGGTGATTTTAGACTTAGGCGTATGTATGGAATTTGGATTTGGAGGTTCCTAGGTCGATTTGGTTCTTTTTGGCGAATGTTTGAAATTTGAAAGTTTATCATATTTTGAGATCGGGAGCTCGGATTGAGACAATATTTGAGGCGATTTTCAACCACTTGGATTGGATAAGTATTCTTGATCCGTATTTGATTATTATTCATGATTCGATCCTTAAATTTCGCTTTTGATTGGTGAATCTATGTGAGAAAATTGGGGATTTAGAAAAAACCTTTCTAAAATGAAAAATAGAGATTTAAACCCCGATTCGGAGTTGGATTTGGATGAAACTTTTATATTTAGACTCGTATTTCAATGGGTAGTCTGGATTGGTGAGTTTATCGAGTTTCGAGAGGCGGGATAGGGTTGACTTTTTGATATTTGATAAATATTGGAGATTTATTACATGGAATCGATTTCTATACTGTGTTTGATATTATTGAGTTGATATTGGCTAGACTTGACCCGTTTAGAGGCTGATTCGAGTGGCAAGGGAATTATAGAGTATTTATTTAGCTTGTTTGAGGTACATATCTTGTTTAAACTTATGTAGGGGAATACCCCTTAGGATTTTGCCTTAATTGTTTATTCGTGTTATGTGAAAGGCGACGTGTATAAGAAGTTACGAGCGTGTACATTGGTGTTATGTGTGGCTTATAATTAGATTAGACTTTAGGCTATTAATATGCCTTAACTTGAGGATGTATAAACATGCTAATAACAGTTTTTGCTACATGAACCTGATCATTACAATTGTTTAGCCATAGTTATATGTTAAACACCCATCCGCATTTTATTATTGTCATGTCTTTGTGTACCTTTTTCGTAAATTGTGAGCTTATCTTTGATGAAATTTTGGCATCACTGTTTAGTGATTATTGTGGCATATGTGAACATGTTCAGCGGATTGATTGGGTGTTGGCACAAGGTCTATGCTGTACGATTATGATTATCGTTGTGTGCGTGGGGAGAAATAAGGGTGGCATCTTCTTGGGTCGCCCACACAATGAAATAAGGGTGGTATTGTTGATGATGTTATGTGATGATTTGGGAGTGTTTCTCTCGATGTTGTTTATGTGTTGAAACGGGATTGATATTTTGATCATATGCATGTTTTCTTCAAACTTTGTCTTGTATTTTTAATGAGTTGTTAGTTGAATTTTGACAGGCTATCATATGCCTCCACTTCTATTTGATGATTTTTTGACAAAGGTGGATTCTTCTATGTTGAGTCGTTATCACATGTTCTAATTTTTAACATTATTTTCAATTACATAGTATGTTGCTAGTTTTTGATACATTACGCATGTTAGTTGTGTAGTGAGTTTCATATGACTTGAATCTCGTCACCACTTCATAGAGGTTAGTCTTGATACTTATTGGGTACCGAATGTGGTGTACACATACTACACTTTTGCATATTTTGTGCAGATCCTGGTGTTGGAGGCGTTGAATCTCGAGAGTGAGAGCATGTATTGATCGTGAGGAGTCAAAAGAGAGCTGCATGCCGTCGCAGTCCCTTAGAGTCTCATCCTATATGTCGATACTGTTAATTCTACATTCGAACAATATTATATTTTGAATATTCCGCATTTATTCAGTTAGAACTCGTGTTTCTATACTATCTAGTTCTAGGGAGATGTATTGAGTATTGCCATTTTGGATGGTGTTAACTCTATTTGTTCTTTTATATTAAATTATGTCTTATTATATCATGTTTTACTTAATTAAATATTGTTAAGTGATCGACTTACCTAGTCTTAGAAACTAAGTGCCATCACGACCCCTATGGTAGGATTTGGGTCGTGACAAGTTGGTATGAGAGCTCTAGGTTAATAGGTTCTACGAGTCATGACAATGTTTACTAGAGTCTTACGGATTGGTATAGAGACGTTCGTACTTATCATCGAGAGTCTACCGAACTGTAGGAAACCTCACTTTCTTTCATTCTTTATCGTGCGAATTTGTTTATTTGAAAGTTTGAATCTTTAATTTTTGGTTCTCCCAAAGATGGTGAGAACACGTTCCGCCAGATCAGCAGAGCAGGTACTTCTTCCCCCTACTAGAGCTGCGAGAGGCCAGGGCCGAGGTAGGGCACGTGCAATAGTTAGAGCACCTGTTAGAACAGCCTCTTTGGAGCCTCCAGTGGCTCCTGTTGAGGATTAGGAGCCCGAGCATGTTGAGCATGCACCTGAGGAGCCTATCACTACGTTGGGACTTCAGGAGACCTTGGCACTTCAAGAGTGTGTTTGGGAGTTTGGCCCAAGTAGGGTTGATTCCAGTTGAACTAGCCACTTCTTCATAGGCTTGGGGAGGAGTTCAGACTCCCGCCACTCGTACACCAGAGTAGTTGGCTCATGCTTTAAGACATTTGGAGTTGTGCCAGTGCAGCCAGTAGTTGTAGTTCAGCCCGAGGTAGGGCCAGTTTTGTCGGCTAAGGGGCAGAAGATTTTGGACAGGTTTTAGAAATTTCATCCTCCCTAGATCACTAGAGGGGCTTTTGAGGATGCACAGGGTTTCTTGGATCAGAATCATCGCATTCTACATACCATGGGTTCGGTGGAGGCGATGGCGGTCGACATTGCTACCTTTTAGTTGACGGGGTCGACATACAGATGGTTGCAGACTTATGAGGCGAGTAAGCCATCTAGAGCAACACCACTTGCATATTCCCCATTCTCCGATCTAGAGTTTATTCCACATACATGCAGGGACGAAATGCACAATCAGTTTGAGAAGTTGCGCGGCAGGAGTATTATTTTGTCCAAGAATGCTATGAGGTTTACAGAGTCATCTCATCATGCACTTTCCTTGGTTTCCACACACATAGAGAGAGAGAGAGAAAGAGAGAGAGAGTCCATAGATTTATTGAGGGGCTCCCTTATAGCCTCAGAATTGGGATGGCATGGGTGTTGGAGACTGAGACTGCATTTCATTAGATTGTGGAGATTGCTAGGAGGTTAGAGCGCATACGCGGGCAAGAGAGGGAGAATAGGGAGGCTAATAAGCCTCGTGGTTTTGGAGGACTTAGTGGCTCCTACTCTAGGGGCAAGGTCCGTCATGGCAGAGGTCATATCAATCGACTAGTTCAGTCCGCACATCAGGTCTCTTGTAGTGCTTCAGCTAGACATGAAAATCGGAGCACTCGTACTAGACATCGATCTATTAGTGCACCTTCTCCACGGGGTTCCTACAACGGTCATTCACGTCATCCGGGCAGACTCTATACCAGCAGCCACGCCCGTAGAGAGGTTGTTTTGAGTGTGGTTATACTAGGCACATGGTGAGAGATTGTCCCATACTTCAGATGGGTGGACCTCAGCAGGTTACTCTGGCTATGGTTCCCGCTCTAGTTTCTACTTGGTGACGTCCAAATCCACTACTCAAATAGTAAGCGGAGACGATTACATGTAATATAATATACCCAACTATGAGTCGGGATCGAATCCCATAGAGAACAATAGGCTATTTGGCAAGTAAGAGAATTATCGCTTATTATGCTAAGCAAAACACTAAAAGGGTTTTGAGAAAATATTTATATCTAAGTGCAAAAACGTAAACTAACATAGAAAGCGAGTAGAAAGAACAATGGCTACAAGCGTAGATACACAGGGAATTACACTCAAGTAACGATCAAATGTATTTCACGATTACAATTACGAGCGAGCTTAGATTAATTAGCCTCGGATAATAATTCTCTATTAGCTTCTTCCAAAGACTAACAAGACTTTCCAATTGAATTTTTCCTAAAACAATTAAGAGGTTAAGTGCACCCGAATACTACAAGTAGTTCAATCCTATTCCTAGATAGAATCAATAAAGTGAGGGTTAACGCCTCAAGTTCTTGTTAATTAATCTTCCCTAACCGCAAATTACCTTTTCCAATTTTAATTCAAAGTTAATGGGCGAGTTCTAGGGTTAGCTTATCCCTTTGGAAATATTAAAGAACAAGAATAATTAAAGAAATAATTAACTCATTTCACAATTAATAAAAATCATTCAATACATAGACACAACAAGAGATTTAATCTAAACGTTAATAATGAATATTCCCATAAATAAGATTCAAGTAATAGAATAGATACAACACACTTAAATATTCAATACAAAGTATGGAAATGAAGAAATGAATAAAAATGGGTAAGAAACTCTCATCCAATGTCTTCAAATCTTCAAGTCCCAAGTGTGTGTGCAAGAACCCTAGCTCCAAGCTTGTTTTCTTTTCACGACCCAAAAATCCCTCCTTAGGAGTCGTGATGGCACCTAATCCCTACAACTAGGTAAGCCTAACACTTAGTAAAATAATAACAGATTTTAACCAATGAACTGTTAATCTTTCTAGTAAAGGATTAAGGTGTATGCTTGTGCAAGTGTACTATCACAGCTCAAGTCAATCAAGTAAGATTAGAGACAACGAATGGCACATAGGAAACAACACATCAAAACCATAATATGGATGACTCATACAAGGTAGGCACACCACTAAAGAAATATCATCAATAACAATGTCCCCAGGCCATCACAAATCATCGCCGACATAGCCTCCCCGTGTCTCGCCACATGTGCAACAATAAGTAAATGTCTGCCTTGTCTCGCAGCATGCACATAATAATATTCTCACATTGTCTCCCCGCATGCGCAAAACCATATATATGGCACGCCATGTGACGAAGCATGTGTAAATATCAATAATAATAATAGCACAGAAAATTCATATATGTACACTCCGACAATCCTCTCAACAATATCACGTGTGCCAAAAACATAACAACAAAATATAACAATTCGAACCACATGTACCCATATGCCACAACATTCCTCAAGACTATTTCAATACCACAACCACACATATCCCTCGGCTCAACAACACTGAGTACAACAACTACAACAATGACACAGGAGTACGGCGAGTAAATCAACACAAGAATTACAAAACACAAAGAATAGAAGATCAAACTCACAATGAAAGACATAACAAGTAATAATGGTTTCAAATAAGAATAACTCCACAATGAGTAAGATAGCATGTAACAACAATATCAAATAAGAGTAAATCAACAATAGGAGAGATAACATGTCAACAATTTCAAATAAGAATAACTCAACAATGAGAGATATTGTGTTTAACTACGATATTAAATAAGTGCAACTCAACAATAGGTGAGATAACACGTACAATGATTTCAAATAGGGAGAAGTCAAAAATGGCAGAGGTAACATATAACAATGACTTCAAATAAGGATAAGTCAACTATGGGAGAGGTAACAATAACTTCAATTAAGGATAATCAACTACAGAAGAGATAACATGGCAATAAAAGAGGCAAAAACTTCAATTGAGGCATATGGGAGTATATTTGGCAATAAAGTAGAACATGAATCAGTCAACTTCAAATAAGACATGTAAAGGTAAATTTAGCAATGGAGGATATAACATGATAAGACAATTTCATTTTAATGTGCATAAGACCCTAAGAGTCTAAATCGGTCAAATCTCGACATATAAGCCATGTACACACTCGTCACCTCATGTGCATGTCTTTCATGTAGTTCAGATACAGCAAACAAACTTATCCTTATTGGGTAGTTCCCCAACACAACGTTAGGAAAGATACTACCTCAAAGCCCTCAATCAACACTCTAAAATTGCTTTTCCTTTACAATTCACATCCGCTTGACTCAAATCTAACCAAAATCGACTTAATAGCATCAAATAATGCAAGAGAAATCAATTCCAATAAATAAAGATATGATCTTTACACAATTCCTCAAAAGTCAACCCTCGGCCCGTCCGGTCAAAACCCGGATCCAATAATAGATTCTGACTACCCATAACCCATGAGTCCATATATGTGTTTTGTTTCAAAATCCGAGTACAAATAGACTCTCAAAACGCAAATTTTCATTTTTCAAAATATAGTCAATGTTTCTCAATATTTCACATTGATTCTCATAATGTTTATGTTAAAACTCGCATATAATCATGTAAAATAGTGAAAAATTGATCAAAATCACTTATCCAATGATTATAGATGAAATTCCCTCTTCAAAATCACCTCCTACCGAGTCTAGGGTTCTAAAATATGTATATGAGGCCAAAATCTCGTCCCTCAGCTCTTATGTCCAGTCGTAGGTGTCGCAATTGCGACCTGGGATTCGCATTTGCGAACCTCGCAAATGCGAGAAAATTATCACAAAAGCGAAACACCTCACATCCATACTACAGTTGCAAAAGCAAAATTATGTTCGCAAATGCGAACCATAGACACCTCGCAAATGCGACCTATATCTCGCAAATGCAACACATGATCAACAACACCAGCAATACTAAAACTCTTCCAACACTCCAAAACGAGTAAGAAACTCACCGGAGCCCTCGGGACTCCAAACAAAATATCAACACAAGTATAAAAACATAACTCAAACTCGCTCATGCAATCAAATCATTAAAATAACATCTGAAACCATGAATTGGACCTTCAAAACACATGAAATCAACATGAAACTCAAGAACTTCTAAAAGCACAATCGTGCTTCAATTCCTACCAAATCAATTTGAAATGATGCCAAATTTTGCAGACAAGTTCCAAATGACAAAGCGGACAATTTCAAGTCCCGAAATAGAAATCCAAATAGGATTGCTATGAAGTCAACCTACGGTCGAAATTATCAAAATTCCAAGCCTTTAAATTGTGAACGTCCGGCAAAACAACAAAAATCAACCTACGGATTTACGAATTTCGGGCATACACCAAAGTCCAAAATCACCATACGAACCTATCGAAGCCATCAAAACACCGTTTCGGGGTCGTTTCCACAAAAGTCAAACCTCGATTTATATTTTCAGCTTAAGCTTCTAAAGTGAGAATCACTCATCCAATTTCAACCTGAAACATCTGAAAACCAAACCCGACCATGCACGCAAGTCATAATACACAATATGAAGCTACTCAAGACCTCGAACCACTAAACGGAACCTTAAAGCTCAAAACGACCGATCCGGTCGTTACATTCTCCCCCCTCTTAAACAAATGTTCGTCCTCGAATGTGCCAAGAGTCTTTCCCAAGCCATCAAATCACTGCATAAACTCACCATGCACATACACACGGGTGATCACACGTCACCCCAAAACACATAAAACCGACAATATCATCTCAAACCGAAGATTATTCTTTCTACTCATGCCGATAAGTCTTAGAATCAAATTTTCAAATCTACCAAGGGCCCTATTATCACACAAACACACTGTAAAATCCTCAACTAGCTTCAACTGCTCATGCATACGCCCACAAGGTATAACCACACAACATAAAACATCATCCATATGCCCATAACATCGACTATGACCACAAAATCTTGCCCATCACCAATCCCGATACCGACAAATAGCCTCATATCAACTAGAACCTTGTTCCAAACCTTCACAGCACTGAAAATAATGCAAGAAACATTCAATGCTCATACCTACTCACTAATCAATAGGCTACATCGAACTCCACCTAGGCACATACATCGCAATCCAAACCCAATAAGCATAACTCGAATACGACTGATATGAAGAGAGGATCACATGAGAGAACTTTCAACAAGCCAAATAGGCACAACTCCCCACTAATACCATAGTGTGAATCTAATTCACAAGGAAGAAGTAAGACATACGCAACAACCACAACAAATCTTACCTTAATATGACCTCACCGCGGCACAAAGACCGGCATAACCACACCTATTCACAAAGAATACTAGGTCTCCATCCTCCACACGAAATCACAAGTAAGGTAAACGTCTCAGCAGCTAAACCCTTCAACTAAGTCAATCTCGTAGAACCAAAACCACAACACATAACAACTTTCTATAACTGTAGAGCACCCAAACCACAAGTCGGGCCAAACCATACAGAGATCACATAATATCCTACCGTATTTAGCTAACAGAAAGTCTACCCATATCTCATGACCTACAATACCAATCAGACCAGAACGGTAGACACGGTCTATCACAATAAAGTTCCCCAACTAGCGTGAACACATGAATAGAGTACAAGAATCACAAAACACAACCACATTTGATGCAAGGTAGGATGAATCTTACAAATAAATCGGACAAGATCGAAATAATACAAATGCATCTCTATAATCAACCGAAACCATACCTTTAATGACATCATCTGGTTCATTAGCCTCCATCCAACTAGAAAGAGCATAACAATAGGAACGGCCTCCCCCTCTAGGGCGACCTCCACCTGCCTGACCTCCCCCCCCCCAGCTGGCGGTGTAGGTACAGCAGCAACTAGAGCGAAACTCATAGCCTGAATACCCCTCTATGACACATTTGACCGGAGTATGGGATAATTGCTCACCATGTGGCTAGCATCTCCACACTCAAAGAAACCTCTCTGCTTATGTGGTTGTGGAAGCTATTCGGTACGGGTACTCTGGGACCTATAGATATCTAAAACAGCGCGTGAAGCATGAAGTGCAAACTGAACTGGCTGACCTACAAAACCTCTACCATGACGTACCCTGCCATTAAAATAGGGATTAGTAGATCCTCCCAGTCCACGAGGCCTCTTAGCCTCCCTGTCCTTTCTCTCTTGGCCCACATACCCTCTAATAAGCGAGCAATCTTGACCACTTACTGAAACGGAACATCCATCTCCAACTCCCATGCCATGCTGAATCGAATACCATAACTAAGCCCATCAATGAACCTGCGGACTCGCTCTCTAACTGCAGAAATTAAATCAGGTGCGTGACAGGAAAACTCACTGAATCTGATGGCGTACTCCAATACTGTCATAGTACCTTGGCGCAGATGCTCGAAATTTGTGCGCCATGCATCCCTGAGGGTCCGGGGAAAAAACTCCCTCAAAACCATCTATGAAAACTGAGTCCAAGTGAATGGCGATGCATCCGCTGGCCTATCCTCCTCATAGACATGCCCCCACTGATATGCTGCTCCAAACATCTGAAATATAGTAAAACCAACTCCGCTCGTCTCCATAATACCCATGGTGCAGAGAATATGGTGGCATTTCTCTAGAAAGCCCTGCACATCCTCGGTTGCTAGGCCACTAGAAGTAGGAAAATGATACTTCTTGAACATCTCAAGTCCCAACTGCTCCTCATCAGATGCCCTTGGCCTGACCTCAGGCCGAACCGGAATAACAGGCTGTGCTAGCATGACACTTGGAACCTGGAGGGAGTCCGAGCTCTTCCTCGGGTCTGTGAAGTAGCTGGTGCAACCATAATCAACCCCGCCTAAGCTAATGTACCAAATATGCTCAGGAACTGTGCTAAAGTCTCCTGATGTCTCGTGGAAACAACAGGCGCCTCCGGTGCCTGTCCCCCAACCCGGTCTACTGGTGGCTCCTCTGTTGGTGCTCTGGAAGGTGCTCCATTTGTAGCACGTCTTCCTCCTTGGCCTCTGCCTTTGCTTCTGCCTCTACCCCGGCCCTAGCAACACCAGCTATGGGGGCAATGTCATCAGTAACTGTAGTTCGTGGTCTCACCATCTATGAGATAATAGAACGACAAAGGCTCAAACTCCGAAATCAGCAAATTAGCACGATAGGGATGAAAGATGTGAAGTTTCCTAATTGTTCCGTAGCCTCTCGAAGATGTGTACAAACGTCTCCGTATCGATCGTCAATACTCTACTAAACTTGCTTATGACTCGTAACACCTATGAACCTAGAGCTATGATACCAAGTTGTCACGACCCAAAATCCCTCCTTAGGAGTAGTGATGGCACCTAGTCTCTACGACTAGGTAAGCTTAACACTTACTGAATTAATAATATATTTTAGCCAATGAACTATTAAATATGAATAAGAAATTTCTATATAAATCCAATAATTCAAAGTAGATATATAACATCCCAAAACCGGCAATACAAGTCACAAGCTCTACTGAGTTTACTAGAAAATCTCTAAGTACAACTATTCTGGAATAAAAATAAACAGTACAAAGTAAAATTTCAGAACGTGACTCAGAGGCCTGCGAACGCGACGATAGGTACGCCTTGAAGTCTCCACAGCAATACTCGATCAGCTATCTAATGATCAACATGCTCCGAGGTACCTGGATATGCACAAAAATGTGCAGCAAGCGTAATATGAGTACACCACAATGGTACCCAGTAAGTATCAAGACTAACATCGGTGGAGTAGTGACGAGGAACAGTCAAGAAACCTACTAGACATAATAACTCGTGCAGGTATGAATATAAAAAAAATAGGCAACTATATAAAGCTCAACATTGTAAGAATAATGTTATAACACTGGAATTAAGAACTATAAACAATAGTTAACAACAAGGAGCCAACAGGTAAATATGTCGCAAGGTAAGCAGAATACAGATAAAGTCCAGTGAAACCAAGTAGGGGAAAACAAGTAACATCCCAATAAATAACCGCCCTCACACAAGGTTTATAAAAGAATTTTCCCGTGGTACCACACCTCACAACCACAATTCACGGGTCCCAAGTCACGAACCTTAATCACTTAACATCTTGTGCCCACATTACAAATCAGAACCGCACGAACAACTCACATGCTGCACGGACGACTCACGTGCCAATACCATTAATACCTCATATCTGCACGGACAACTCACATGCTAAGAGAGTGACAATTTCTCATATCTATACGGACAACTCACGTGCCAATAGTACGACTTTCACGCAAAAGGCAGGTATACAAGAATACATGTAAATGATCATCAAACATCAAAGTTCATATTCCTGGACTAACTTAGGTGACAGATTACAATGTATGCTTGTGCAAGTGTGCTATCACAGCTCGAGTCAATCAAGTAAGATAAGAGAGAACGAATGGCACATAGGAAATAACACATCAAAACGTAATATGCATGACTCACACAAGGTAGGCACACCACCACACAACTATCATCAATAACAATGCCCCAGGCTATCACAAATCATCAAGAAATTATCACGACATAACCCCCTTGTCTCGCCACGTCCGCAACAATAAGTAAATGCCCGCTTTGTCTCGCCACGCGCGGATAATAATATTCTCACCTTGTCTAGCCACATGCACAAACCCATATATATAGCCCGTCTTGTCACGCCGCATGTGCAAATATCAATTAAAATGATAGCACGGACAACTGATGTGCGAACACCCCGACAATCCTCTCAACAAAATCATGTGTGCCAAAAACATAGCAACATAATATAACAACTTCTACCACATGTGCCCATATGCCACAATATTTCTCAAGACAATTTCAATACCACAACCAGACATAGCCCTCGGCTCAACAACACTATGTACAACAACAACAACAATAACGCAGGGAATATGGCAAGTATATCAACACAAGAATTACAAAACACAAAGAACAGAAAAATGAGCTCACAACGAAAGATATAACAAGTAATAATGGTTTCAAATAAGAATAACTCAACAATGAGAGAGATAGTGTGTAACAACGATATCAAATAAGAGTAACTCAACAATAGGAGAGATAACATGTAACAATGATTTCAAATAAGAATAACTCAAGAATGAGAGAGATAGTGTGTCACAGCGATACCAAATAAGAGTAACTCAACAATAGAAGAGATAACATGTAACAATGATTTCAAATAAGAATAACTCAACAGTGAGAGAGATAGTGTGTAACCACGATATCAAATAAGAGTAACTCAGGAGAGATAACAATAACTCCAATTAAGGTTAATCAACTACGGAAGAGATAACATGGCAATAAAAGAGGCAACAACTTCAATTAAGGCATATGAGAGTATATTTGGCAACAAAGGGTAGAAAATGAATCAGTCAACTTCAAATAAGACATGTAAAAGTAAATTTTGCAATGAAGGATATAACATGATCAGACAACTTCATTTTAATGTACATAAGAGCGTAAGAGTCTAAATTAGTCAAATCTCCATATATAAGCCATGTAAAGACTCGTCACCTCGTGTACAAACCAATCCCCACGAGGTAGTACTCCCGCATAACATTAGGCAAGATACTTACCAGATATGCTCTCAATCATCACCCTAAAATATATTGTCCTTTTCAATTCACCTCTGCTTGGCTCAAATCTAACAAAAATTGACTTAATTACATCAAATAATTCAAGAGAAATTAATTCTAATAAATAAAGCTATGATCTTTATACAATTCTTCAAAAGTCAACCCCGGGCTTGCTTGGTCAAATCCAGGGTCCAATGCTAGACTTCGACTACCCATAACCCCACAAGTCCATATATGTGTTTTGTCTGAAACTTCGAGTCCAAATCGACTCTCAAAACTCAAATTCTCATTTTTTTTTTAAATATAGACAATGTTTCTCAAAATTTCACTTTGATTCTAGTAATTTTGATGTTAAAACTCGCATATAATCATGTAAAATTGTTGAAAATTGATCAAATTCACTTACCCCATGATTGTAGCTGAAATTCCCTCTTCAAAATCGCCTCCTACCGAGTCTAGGGTTCCAAAATATGAAAATGAGACCGGTGACCTCAAATCCGAGAAAATTATTGCAAAAGCGATACAACTCACATCCCTGCTACGGTTGAAAAAGCGATATTATGTTTGCAACTGCGAACAATAGACACCTCACAAAATGCGACCTATTTCTGGCAAATGCGAGACCTGCAACACCTGATCAACACCAGCAACATTAAAACTCTTCCAAACACTCTAAAACGCGTACAAAACTCACCCGAGCCCTCGGGGCTCCAAACCAAACATCAACACAAGTCTAAAAATATAATACGAACTCGCTCGCACAATCAAATCATTAAAATAACATCCAAAACTATGAATCGGACCTCCAAAACACATGAAATCAACATGAAACTCAAGAATTTCTAAAAACACAACCACGCGTCCGATTCCTATCAAATCAACTCGGAATGACGCCAAACTTTGCGGAAAAGTTCCAAATGAAAAAATTGATCTATTTCAAGTCTCGAAATAGAAAATTAAACATGATAGCTATAAAGCAAACCTACAGTCAAACTTATCAAAATTCTAAGCCTTTAAATTGCCAACTTCCAGCAAAACAACTCATATCAACCTACGGACCTCCGAATTTGATTACGGGTATACGCACAAGTTTAAAATCACGATACAAACCTATAGGAGCCATCAAAATAGCGTTATGGGATCGTTTCCACAAAATTCAAACCTCGATCTACATTTTCAACTTATGCTTCTAAGGTGAGAATCACTCATCCAATTTCATCCCGAAACATCTGAAAATCAAACCCGACAATGCACGTAAGTCATAAAACACAATATGAATCCACTCAAGACCTCGAACCACTGAACAGGACATTAAAGCTCAAAACGACCATTCTGTTCGTTATATCTCTAGTCAAGAGGACCAAAGACAGCCAAAATGTCTGCCCAACTAGACTAGATCGTGTATTAAATGGTTTGGGTTCAAAAATGTGAATTGGCAGAACTGCCCCAGAACTAAAGCGCAATCATCACATTTTCGAATAAAGGTTCGCATTTGCGAACATGGAATCTACTACTGACGATTGCAATTGCGACTAGACATTCGCAATTATGAACTATGACTTTTTACTAAGCATTCTTAATTGCATAGAAAGGGGTCGCATTTGAAAAAGTTGACCGTCTAGTTGATTTCGCATTTGCGACCCTCACTTTGCATTTTGCGATCACTTCTTTACTTACATGACTTCACAATTGTGATCCATCAGTTCGCATTTGTGAACATTGCTGCCATGGTTGACTTCGCATATGCGAGCAACTGCTCGCATTTGCGACATCTGAGGCCAATTGTTATGTTTCATCATTTGAGCTCCTATTTGACTTGCTTTCATTTGATTTCTTTCCCGATCGCTTCTAAATTACATAAACCTATAAATAGAAATAATCGACATACACTATTTTATCAAGCAAACATAGAAAAAATTTTAGATTAATGAAGAAATAAGTTGGTAAAAGACCAACTTATAAAACCCCCAAACTTAAATTATTGCTTGTCCTCAAGCATTCAAAGAACAAAATCTCCTTCTAAGTAATCAACTTAATAGTGCCCCAACATCATACCAAGTCAAATAATCTACTTTAATCACAAACACATAACTTTGATTTTGACCAACAATTAATTCAAAGCATATAAATCACTAAAGACTTCTCATAAATTTCATTTCAACTCAAGTTCTCAAACACCTATTAATCAAAGTAGCAATCAACTCATGACGATAAACTTCAAATTTTGCCTCACAAACAACTTCCCCTTATGCATTCCTCCCAATTGGAAATTGGATTAATTTCAAATCTCAAATATCATGTGACCTCACACTTAAGAGAGAATCCCAACTTTTAAATTTCAGTTTAAAACATAAATGAGATATAAAATGGAAATAATTATCTCTCTCTCTCTCACACACACAAAGATATTGAAATGCATACAAGTAGTGCCATAGGCTTGCCCTTCGTGTATTTCTCCACTAATGTAGATACACTTGGTTCGAAATCAAATGGGACTTAAAGGGTTATAATGTAGGTTTTTTGTTAAGTTTGGACATTTGGGTAAGAGTGACTCAAAACCTCCCTAAGCACTATAATTTACAACAATTAAAGCACTCTTCCTTCAAAACAAAATTTCCACCCTTTCTTGACTTTTCCTTTCACCACTTTGTCTTCCCTTTATTCACAGCTCCTTAATTTTTCTTCATTTTATTCTTTTTTTTTTATTTCTCTCTTTTCTTTTTAACTTTTCATCGTTTAAGCAACTTTCACATCACAACGTTTCCAACCGTCTCCCCCAAACTTAGGCGTTTAGCCTATGTTTACACTTTCAAAGCACTTAGGAAGGTGGGATGCCAAAATATAGATCAATAAAGAACAAAAGATTAAAGCTAACAACATGATTGCCAAAGAAATGCTAAAGGCTCAAAAGGGGTTGACTAGGGAAAATATGCAAGGGTAGAAATTTTAAGGCACAAGAACGGTCCAAGGAAGGCCTAACATCATTTTTCAAACCAAGTTAGTATAGGATTTCTCCTTGAAACACATTATAGGAAAATTCTAGACAATAAATAATGCAAAAGAACTCACAACAAATCTCATCATACATAGTATATACAAACTCGAGTGAAATATAAATCCAAAATCCAATTGAAACCAATGAACTCAAAGAAAATCACATATAGAGACTATTTAATCAATCAAAGAGGCATTAGGAAATATACGAATCTCGAATAAAAAAAAAGAGAGAGAAGCTCTGGCGACGGGCGAATGCGAAGAACTGACACGTTTGAACAAAATTGATTCGGTACAATTTTGAGTCAGTAATTTTGCTTGGAGTCAGTAAGTTTACTTTGAAAATTACTGACCAATAGAATATTTAATAGCATGTACAAGCCAAACAGACCCCATTCCCTCATAATTTATATCGAATGGTCTAGAGAGAAGGGGTCTGGCGATAGAGGCAATTCCAGTCGCCAGCCTCGTTGGAGGTCTCACGGCGACGCCGGTGGTCTCCACGCCGGCCGGCGAACCCCCCGCACCAACTCCCCAACCTCCCCCAGTAGCCACAACCACCCAACCGTTAGATTACAGTCGATTGCTTCGACCAGCGACTCTGAATTCAACTTCAACAAAGAACCAATTGCTAATGCTGAAATTGAAGCAATTCCGTTCAAAAGAGCCACGTTCTTACAAGGCCAGCCATTTGTGAAGTTCACGGAAGCTGAAGTGCTGTGGTTGGTAAATTCAGTTACGGGTGGCCTGATATTCAAGAATTGCGCAGATTAATTCCCGCACAACGCGGAATTAAGGGCGATTGTAACATAGGATTGCTCAGAGATAGACATGTTTTAATTCGGCTAACACTGTGGCAAGATTTTATCAGTCTTACGTCGAAGGCACTGTATTATGTGAAAGCAAAAAATGGGTATGAATATCAAATGAGAACACTGATATATGATGCCAAATTCAAGGAAGGGGAAGAAACTTCTAAAGCAATGGTTTAGATATCTCTGCCTGATCTGCTGCCGACCTTCTTTGTGAAAGAATGCATTTTTTCTATAGCTTCGGCAGTTGGAAAGCCACTGCATTTAGACATGGTGACAATCAACAAGACTCGTCCGAGCTGTGCAAGAGTTAAGGTCTTGGTTGATCTGTTAGATGACTTACCAAAACAAGTGCGTATGGATATTGAAAACGAAATTACAGGGAGCGTAAGGACAGAATGGGTGAAATACAATATGATTTCTTACCCAAATACTGTCAACAATGCAAACTGCAGGGCCACGATATGTTGGAGTGCTGGAAACTTCATCCGGAATTGTTGGACGAGGTCACTACTGAAAAACAGATCCCAAAGGCGAAGGCAAAAGAAAAAGCACCAATGTTGATCTTATCAAGTGGTAAAATTGTCGGCAATGTTGATTCACAATGGAAACAAGTCAATCGAGGTCGAGCACAAAACAAGGATAAGCAAACTGCTGCTCAGCCTAAAGAAAGACAAGAGACACTGCCAGTTAATTCAAGGTTTCATGAACTTCAAAAAAATAGCAGTGTTGCTGTTTTGGAAAAATCTCAAGGCAAGACGAATGAGTGCAAACAGTTGGTCGTAATTGAAGAAGCAGCGGGAGAAAAGACTGCATTTGCAGCAGTGGCAGCAACAATAAACTCAGAAGATGCACGACAACCTTTGAACAATAGAAGTGCTGCAAAAAAGGTTGTGCAATCACTGAACAAGGAAGATGGCATCAGGAAGCATCAGAAATGGGCTACTGAAGTTGGTGAATCGTCTGCTTCACTAAGAACTGACAAAAATAATATGTTTGCTCTTCTGGATTTGCAAGAAAATGAGGAAATTGACATCAATTCCTTTATTGTGGAAAAAAATAATGCTGCTGGAATTGATGATGCAGTAGCTACACCAGTAGCAGAAGCTGGAAAAACAGAAATGGCTCACAAAAGGAAAGGAAAAGAATCCACTGCACATTGGGTGCAAAGAAGTTTCAGGCCAATCTTGGTAGAGACTAACACTTCTTGCCCGGAAATACCTTCGCAAGACACTTGCGTAGAGCAACAACTGATTAACAATGCAGAGAAATTGACAACAAAAGGGGATGAACAGTACAATTAGAAGTGGAGGAAATTAACTGGCAGAACAAATGCTAGAGGACTCTGAGGATGGAGAAGTTCATGAAGACATAACAAAAGACAATGAAGAAGATAAGGATATAGCAGCTAAGGGCCAATCGAACAAATGTACGATTGACAACACAACAGATAATCGAGTCCAACTCAATCACACCAGCTCTCACACATCGAGTCAACCACTGGTTGAGAACAATTCTATCAATCCTCAACAATATGTACAAAAACAGCAAAAAGAAGGGATAGCAAAGTCCAGAGAATTAATAGCCACAGTTGATGGAGTACCATTGTATATGTACGAGGCAGAGTTGCATGTACCTGGTGAGTCGAGCTGTGAAAAAGGAATGCAATTGCAAGTTAATGTACCATTGAAAAGCCCGCTACAAACACTCCATCATATTGTTACTCACAATGTTGAACCAACTGGTAACATTTGTTTACAAAGTCAGCAGATGGAGGAAGAAGAAGAAGAAGATGAATCAACTGCCGCAAATCTTAAGCAGATAGCAAGGGAGGCTGATATATCCCCTGCATCGAGCCTAAAAGCAGTGAAGAAGAACAAGAAATCAAAGAACAAAGAACAACCCTCAAGAATCCTGCCCAAGAGGGCAACCTCGCATAATAATTGATGATGAAAGTCCTTATATGGAACATTAGGTCTGTCAATACAGAACAGGCCTTTCCAAGACTGATCAAAATGTATCAGGAACATAATTTTACTGTTATTGCACTAATGGAGCCATTTCAAAAAGCTGGTCATATACAAAGGTATAAGAGCAGGTTGCATATGGACGATGCATATTCCAACATCAACGGCAAAATCTCGTTGTTCTTTAATTCAAATCTTGAATGGGAATTGGTGATGGATACGGAGCAGCAGGTAACAATTAAGTTAGTGCACCATGACTGTGACAAGCAAATTATCATGACTTTTGTCTACGCCAAATGTGATGCTTTGAAAAGACTGGAACTGTGGGACAATCTGTATTACCTAGCCAATGATATGGACAGTCCTTGGATGGTCGGAGGTGATTTTAATGTAATTTTATCAGAAGAAGAAAAGATAGGAGGACTGCCCGTCTTACCACCAGAGTATGAAGACTTTGCATTCTGCGTTAATTCATGTGGCCTTTTTTATCAGGGTTATAAGGGCAGCCCATTTACATGGTGGAACGGGAGATTGAACTCGGAGTGTATATTTAAAAGGTTAGACAGGATCTTAGTAAATTCAGAATTCCAGAAGCTTTTCCCAACTGTTGATATTGAACATCTTATCAGAACTGGTTCTGACCATGCTCCATTGCTCATGATCTGTGGTGAACAAGCAGCGACATTTGTAAAACCCTTCAGATTTTTAAACTTTTGGACTAAAAATGAAAGTTTTATGGATGTCGTTCGAGACAATTGGTCAGCTGATTTTATAGGCGACCCATATCTCAGTTTTAAGCATAAGCTTAAAAAGGTTAAGGCCGCTTTATCAAAGTGGAGCAGAGAGACTTTTGGAGATATTTTCAAGCAGTTGGAAATACTTGAAGACATTGTGAAGGTGAAGGAGATAATGTTCGAGGAAGATTCATCGAGAGAAAACAGAATGGTCCTTCAAAGAGCACAAGCAGAACTCAAGAGATATTTAGCAATCGAAGAACAGTACTGGAAGTAGAAGGCTGGAATGACATGGTTCGAGGAAGGCGACAGAAATACAAGATTCTACCATAATCTTGAAAATGGTAAAAGGCAAAAGCTACAATTAAAAAGGATCCAAATTGATAATGGAGACTGGATAGAGGGTCAAGAGCAGTTATCGAAGGTAGCAATTGAGTTCTTTCAAAAACAATTTACAAGTGAAGGAGAACCAACAGATTTTTCTATGCTGGAAAATGTTCCATCGATGGTAACACTGGAGCACAACTTGGAATTCTGTAGATATCCAACAATGGAAGAAATAAAGGCAGCTGTGTTTGAATTAGGTAATGAGAGTGCCAGTGGACCAGTTGGTTTCACAGGACACTTCTATCAGGTATGCTGGGAGATTCTTAAGTTCGACATTCACAGTATGGTCCTTCACTTTTTTGGTGGTGCTCCATTGCCGAAATCAATCACTCATACGAATCTAGTCATGCTGCCCAAGATGTCCACAGTGCAAACCTTCTCTGACCTAAGACCTATTAGTCTGAGTAACTTCATCAACAAAGTCATATCAAGAGTCATTCATGATCGACTGGAAGGCTTCCTCACTAACTATATATCACACAATCAATCCGGATTTCTAAAAGGCAGGAGTATTTTCGAAAACATTCTACTCACAGAGGAGATTGTCACTGATATAAGGAAGAGAGGAAAGCCAGCAAATGTAGTGATTAAGCTTGATATGACAAAGGCGTATGATAGAGTTTCTTGGAAATACTTGATGCATGTATTGAGAAGAATGGGCTTTGGTGAGCATTTCATAAACATGGTTTGGAATTTACTGTCGAATAACTGGTACTCCGTGTTAGTAAATGGACAATCCACAGGCTTCTTTAAATCAAGTAGGGGAGTAAAGCAAGGAGATCCACTATCTCCAGCCTTATTCATTCTTTCTGCGGAGGTACTGTCGAGATCACTCAATAAGCTATTTAACGAAAGATCGTTTGTGGGATTTGGAATGCCAAAGTGGTCAGACCCTTTGAACCATTTGGCATATGCAGACGATACCATCATTTTTGCATCTGTTCATACACCATCATTGAACAAAATAATGGATGTATTAACAGGATACGAGAGGATCTCGGGACAGCAGATTAATAAAAGAAAAAGCTCATTCCTCATGCATAATAATGCGTCACATGCACATGTTCGAGCAGTTGAACAAATAACTGGATTCTCTAAAGGCCAATTTCCATTCAAATACTTGGGATGCCCAATTTTTTTTCAATAGGAGAAGAAAGGAGTATTACAACGACCTTATTAAAAATATCAAGAATAAGGTGCATGCTTGGAAAGGCAAGCTTCTATCATTTGGAGGAAAGGCGACACTAATCACGAGTGTACTTCAAAGTATGCCAGTACATATGCTTTCTGTGATCGATCCTCCAAAAAATGTTATGGAGCACTTGCATAAAATTTTTGCAAGATTCTTCTGGAGCAACAATGAAGAAGGCAGATGCAGACATTGGGCTTCCTGGCAAAATTTGTGCTTGCCGAGGGAGGAAGGAGGACTGGGATTTAGGTTGCTGCAGGATGTGTCGAAGGCACTATTTGCAAAGTTGTGGTGGCAGTTTAGAACCACAAAATCAGTGTGGTCAAACTTCATATGGAACAAATACTGTAAGAAGGAAGCACCAACTGTTGTTCGATTTAAATAAGGATCGTATGTATGGAAACAAATGTTGAAGGCAAGGGACAACGTCGATCATGAAATTCTGTGGGAATTTAACAGTGGTGAAACGAGCATTTGGAATGACATTGGACAGGATTAGGGCCATTGTACCATGCTGTGCCAGAAGATTTTCATGTACAAAAAGATTATCAAGATGTACGTGAACTGCGACAACAAGGACAATGGAACCATCAATTGTTAGAGCAGTTACTACCAACTGATATTGCCACACATGTTAAAGAAAATGTGGACTATCATGATGCAAACAGAAGCTAGGATACACCTTACTGGACACTCACTTCATCTGGGAAATTTTCAGTCACTACTGCTTGGCAACTTTTGAGACATCGAGCAAACAAAAACAGAGAATTGGAACTCATTTGGACCAAGGGACTGCCATTTAAGATCTCTTTTTTCCTTTGGAGACTGTGGAAGCAAAAGATACCAACAGATGATTTATGGAGAAGGCAAGGATACGTAATTACCTCAAGATGTTGGTGTTGTCAAATACCTCAAGAAGAAACAACAGAACATATCTTCTTAACGAGTCCTACAGCTACGAAGGCATGGAAGATGGTTATGGGTGCAGCAGGAATAATCAATCCTATGGTACAACTGAAACAAGTCATACGCAACTGCTGGAGTTTCAAATGCTGCCCAAAATTGCGACCTTTGTTTCAAGCGGCACCTGCAATTATTACCTGGGAATTATGGAAGAAAAGAAATAAAGGGAAGCATGAAGGCAATGTGACATCGAATAGGGTCTGTCATGAAGTGAACAAGACACTATATTTCCTAGCAAAGAATAGATACCCATGGTTAACAAATCTACCTACATTATGGCCGAAGATAGTTCAATATCTAAAAGCCTACAAACCACTGGTGGTTACCAAAAAAGTGATATGGCGGTTTCCATATAAAGGATGGTACAAATGCAATACAGATGGTGCCTCGAAGGGCAATCCTGGGCCAAGTTCATTTGCTTTTTGTGTAAGAAAGGATGATAGTGATTTTGTGTACGCTCAAGCAGTGAATATAGGAATAACCACGAATATGGTGGTAGAAGCAAAAGGTTTGGCAACTGGGCTTCAATACTGTGTTGACAACCACTTACACCCACTCATTCTGGAGACGGACTCATTGATTTTGAAGAAAGTGATCGATGTAGTGTGGGACACACCTTGGTCGATTAGTTCAGAAGTGAAAAAGCTCAAACGATTGATCAATAATTTCAATTTCATAGTGTAGCATGAAATGAGGGAGGGCAACACTGTCGCGGACTTTTTCACTAATATGGTTCTTTCTTTTGCAGGAATCATTAAATTTAATGCTTTTAATGAGCTACCAAGTGCAGCAAGAAGAATCATAAAGTTGGACAAACAACAAACACCAAATCTCAGGATCAGGATTGCAAAAAGACGACCTCCTGACTAATGCGGGAAAGTGGCCTATTGACAGACAATCTCATATAATATTAGAACATTTCCCAGTGGTATTAGCATGGTCACATGCTCATTCTGGAAGTGTACTAATGTTATATGAAGACTGTACTGTGGAGATTGTGATGCTACAACACCGACACAGCAACTGTTACAAAGCTTCGACAAGTAGCTCCTAATGCATCTGAAGAACAGACCAAATTGACTGAAGGACAAATGAAATTGTTACTGGAATCGAACTGTACCAGCAGTGATCATAAGAGCACATTTCAAGGAAGCAAACATTCTACAAGATCGACATCAAGAATCGAAGGCAAATATTTGAGGTCCTACATGATCGACATCGAGAATCAAGAGGAAAGGAACAAGGACAACTTACAGGTTTGAGATAGAGAAAGGAACAGTTTCTAGTACAAACGCAGCACTCGGCAAACTCAATGTCGAGCACTAGCTCGATAACTTTGATCGAACTCATGCTCTACTGATTACCCTTTGTGAGCAGCACTCGTCTTTGTTGAGCAATACAACAATTTGGGAATCAAACACACTGAACATAAGTTTGAATGCTGAAAAACTGGGTGTTTCGACAATGCTGAAAAGCATTTGGAAATCATCCAACAGAAGTAACAGTGCTCATTTTCACGGTCAACCATTACAAGGAGTACACAACCAACGACGCAACGTGAAGGAAGATTGCCATCCACTAAAATGCAAATCTTGGCGCCTGGTGAGAGCAATAGAGGTGCTGCAATATGTTTTGCAAAGGCGGATGAAAACACATTCCTTCACTCATGAAAGCTTGGTTGTGATATGTTTTGTAATAGATAGTATTACTATACTACTCGAGCTAGAATTTGCATTTCTTACTTTTTGGACAATTTGTAAATTTTGCTTTATTATTCTATATATATATATATACATATATATATATATATATAGATAACCTCTAGGCAATCAGCTTAGAGGTATATTTGCATAAAAAAAAAGGAAAAAAGTAGAGCATGTGAAAATAGATTAATGATGATGAAGATAACATATTAAGATAACTCAATTAAAGAAGGAAATGAATCTACATAGCTAAAACCGATAAATTTCCACATTTATCCAGCGTACATGGCTTTCACACATCACAGTTACCACAAAATAACACCAATCCTAAGAGGTAATTCCCCCACACAAAGTTAGGTAGGACACTTACCTCAAAACCCGCTAACTCAATCCACTAGTAGGCCTTTCCCTCGATTATCTAACTCCGAACAGCTCGGATCTAGCTAAAACAACTTCATACCATAAATATAAACTACTGGAAACTATTTCGAACAATAAACTTACAATCTTTCAAAGAATAAAAAGTCAACTCAAAAAGTCAACCTGGGCCAACGTCTCGAAACCCGACCAAATCTACAAAATCCGAACACCCATTCGATTACGAGTCCAACCATACAAGAATTACTCAAATCGAACCTCAAATGTTCTTTCAAAACCCAAAATTTATTCTAGGATGTTTTCATAATTATTCCCAAATTTTCCAGCTCAAATCACTAATTAGATGATGAAAACAACAATAGATTCATGAAGTATTGTCCAATCCAGGTTAAAATCACTTACCCCAACGATGTCCTTGAAAAACTCTCAAAAACTTGCCTCACACCAAGCTCTCTAGGTCCAAATTTTGAAAACTGAGATGAAATCCACGTTTTGAAACTTAAATTCTGCTGCCCGGTGATTCCTATTCGCGATCGTGGAATGTCCCTCACGATCGTGAAGAAAAAAAAAAATAATGTCCTCACCAAATGGCTTAACCAAATGCACTCCACAGCTCGCGAACGCAGTGAGTAAAATTCCAAAGCTTCGTGATTGCGGTCACACATATGCGATAGCGTAGAACAACATGTCAGCTTTTCCAAGCCTCCTCTGCCTTCATCACGAACGCGGCACCACTTACACGTTGGTGGAGATGTAACTTCCCAAATGTCGCGATTGCAATCCCATCTTTGCGAATGCATAGAATAATTTCACACCTGCCAGTCCTAAGGCTTCACGATCACGGCCCCCTTTACGCGATCGCATAAGAGGAAACAAGATTTAGAAAACCAGCAATCCCACAAAGCCAAAAATGAAGCCGAACTTGATCCGAATAACACCCGAGGCCCCCGGAACCCCGTCCGAATATTCCAATAAGTCCTAAAACATCATACAAACATGTTCGAAGCATCAAATCACATCTAACAACACTAAATCACGAATCACGCATCGATTTAAGCCTAGTGAACTTATGAACTTCCGAATTTCAAAACTAATGCTGATCCATACCAAAACAACTCCGATATACTTCTGATTTTGCACAAAAATCCTAAATGACATTATGGACCTATCCTAACTTCCGAAATCAGAATCCAACCCCGATGTCAATAAAGTCAACTCCCAATCAAACTTTCCAACCTTCCAAATCTTCAACTTTCTAACTTTTGTCAATTCAAGTCGAAACGACCTATGGACCTCCAAATCAACATTCGGACACGCTCCCAAGCCTAAAATAACCATACAGAGCTATTGGAACCATCAAAACTTTATTACGGAGTCATCTACACAAAAGGCAAACTACGATCAACTTTTATAACTTAAACGTCCAACTTAGGGATTGTGTGTCCCATTTCACTCCGAAACTCACCCGAAACAAAAACCAAACACCCCGGCAAGTCACATAACCATAATATAACATAAAGCAGGCAAAATATAAGGGATCGGGGCTAAAATAATCAAAAGGACCGGCTGGCTCATTGCATCCTCCCCCTCTTAAAACAAACGTTCATCCTCAAACGAGTATAGAGGCAATCCTGAAGTGGTGAAAAGATGAGGATAACGGCTACACATATCATGCTCGGTCTCCCAAGTCGCCTCCTCGACTGGTTAGCCCCTCCACTAATCCTTTACTGAAGCAATGTTCTTCGACCTCAACTTCGGACCTGCCTATCCAAAATGGCTACCGATTCCTCAACATAAGGAAAATCCTTGTCCAACTAGATTCAGCTGAAATCCAACACATAAGACGGATCACCGTGATACTTCCGGAGCATAGAAACATGGAATACTGGATGAACTACGCTAGACTAGGTGGTAGCGCAAGCTTGCAAGCCACCTCTCCAATCCTCTGAAGAATCTCAAAAGGTCTAATATACCTAGGGCTTGACTTTCCCTTCTTCCCCAACCTCATAAACCCAACCACGAATACAACATCGCGAACCTTCCTATCCGCATAACTCTTCTGTCTAGATTGGGCTGCGCGAAGCCGATCTCGAATCAATTCAACCTCTAGACTTGGTACAGCATCCTGAACCAAGTCTGTATCCAATAGCCTAGCCTCACCCGACTCGAACCAACCCACTAGAGACTGACACCGCCTCTCATACAAGGCCTCGTACGAAGCCATCGAATGCTCGGCTGGTAACTGTTATTGTAGGCGAACTCCACAAGAGGCAAGAACTGATCCCAAGAACCCCCAAACTCCATTACACATGCACGGAGCATATCCTCCAATATATGAATAGTGCGCTCGAACTGTCCGTCCGTCTAATGGGGGGACGTTATGCTCAACTCAACTTACATGCCTAACTCAAGTTGTATGACCTTCCACAATCGCGATGTAAACTGCCTACCTCGGTCAGAGATGACGGATACTGGCATGCCATGAAGCCTGACGATTTCACGAATATAGACCTGAGCCAGCTGGTCAGAAGAATAAGTAGTCACCACTGGAATGAAATGAGCGGACTTGGTAAACCTATCCACAATCAACCATACTGCATTGAACTTCTTTTGAGTCCGTGGGAGCCCAACAACAAAATCCATAGTAACCCGCTCCCATTTCCACTCTGGAATCTCTAGCCTCTTAAGCAATTCACCTAGCCGTTGATGCTCATACTTTACTTGCTGACAATTTAGGCACCAAGCTATATACCCCACTATGTCTTTCTTCATCCTCCTCCACCAATAGTGCTACCTCAAGTCCTGATACATCTTAGCAACACCTAGATGAATGGAGGACTTTGAGCCTCTTGAAGAATCAACTCATGCAAACTATCTACATTGGGCACACATAGCCTGCCATGCATTAATAGCACACTGTCATCCCCAATAGTGACCTTCTTGGCAACCCCGTGCTGAACTGTGTCCTTTAAGACAAGCAAATGTAGGTCTTTATACTAACGCTCTCTGATACGATCATCTAGAGAAGACCGAGAGACCACACAAGCAAAAACTCGACTCGGCTCCGAAATGTCCAATCTAACAAACTAGTTGGCCAAGGCATGAACATCCAATGCTAATGGCCTCTCTGCTGCCGGTTGATATGCTAAATTGCCCAAGCTCTCCGCCTTGCAACTAAAGGCATCGACCACCATATTGGCCTGCCCGGGATGATATATAATAGTGATATCATATTCTTTAAGCAACTCTAACCATCTCCGCTGCCGCAAGTTAAGATCCTTCTATTTGAACAGATGTTGTAGACTCCGGTGGTCGATATAGACATCAAAAGGGACACCGTACAAATAGTGCCGCCAAATCTTCAAGGCATGAACAACAGCTGCTAACTCAATGTTATGGACAGGATAGTTCTTTTCATGCACCATCAACTGTCTAGACGCGTAGGCTATCACCCTACTGTCTCGCATCAACACCGCTCCAAGTCCAACACGCGATGCATCACAGTACACAGTATAAGACCCCGAACCCGTAGGCAACACCAATATTGGGGCTGTAGTTAAAGTTGTCTTGAGCTTTTGAATGCTCTCGTCACACTCCTCAGTGGACCTGAACGGAGACCCTTTCTTGGTCAATCTGGTCATAGATGCAGCAATAGATGAGAAACCCTCTAAGAATCGAGGGTAATACCTTGCCAAATAAGAAACTCCTGATCTCAATAGCTGAAGAATGTAAGGACCAACTCTGCACTGCTTCAATCATCTTCGGATCTACCTTAATCCCCTCACTCGACATGACATGACCCAAAATCACCATCGAATAAAGCAAGAATTCACACTTTGAAAATTTTGCGTACAACTTCTTCTCTCTCAAGGCCTAGAGCACGGTCCTCAGGTGCTTCTCATGATCCTGTCGGCTCTAGGAGTACACCAGGATGTCGTCAACAAACACAATGACGAATGAGTCAAGATAGGGTTGAATACACTGTTCATGAAGTGCATTTGGGGCGTTTGTCAATCCAAATGACATCACAAGGAACTCGTAATGACCATAACAAGTCCTAAAGGTCGTCTTCGGAATATCCGACTCCCGAATCTTCAATGATGATAGCCTGGCCGCAAATCAATCTTTGAGAACACTCTAGCACCCTGTAGCTGATCAAATAGGTAATGCGTGTCAATGGATACCTGTTCTTCACTATCACCGTGTTCAACTGTCGATAATCAATGCACAAGTGCATCAAACCATCCTTCTTCTTTACAAACAAGACGAAGCACCCCAAGGTGATACACTGGGGCTAATGAAACCCTTATGAAGAAACTCTTGCAACTGCTCCTTTGACTCCTTCAACCTTGTTGGGGCCATACGATATGGTGGAATAGAAATGGAATTAGCGCCCGACAATAAATCAATACCAAAATCGATATCCCTATCGGGCAGTATGCCCGGAAGATCCGCCAAAAATACATCTGGATAATCCCTCACAATTGGAACTAACTCAACAGTAGGAGTATCAATTTTGGCATCTCTCACACACACTAGATAGACATCACATCCCTTTCCAACCATCCGATGTGCCTTAAGGAATGACACCAGCCTGCTAGGAACATAATCCAAAGTACCCTTCCACTCCAACCGCAAAAAACCTGGCATAGCCAACGTCATTGTCTTGGCGTGACAATCAAGAATTGTATGATAGGGCGACAACCAATCCATCCCCTAGATAACATCAAAATCTTCCATACCAAGCAACAATAGGTCAACCTTGGTCTCAAAACCACCAAGAACAACCAAACACGACCGACACACACAGTCAACATCAACAGAATCTCTCACTGGTCTGGACACACAGACAGGAGAACTTAAGGGATCACAGGATATACCCAAATATGGAGTAAAGTAAAATGATACATAGGAATAAGTGGAGCCTGGATCAAATAAGACTGATGCATCTCTATGACAAACCAGAACAATACCTGTGATAACTGAGTCGGATGCAACTGCCTCCGTCCTAGTCGGAAGAGCATAACATCTGGTCTGGCCTCCCCCTCTAGGGTGACTTCTACCTACCCGACCTCCACCTCTAGCTGGCTGTGTAGGTGGAGTGGCAACTGGTGCGGTAACCACGGCCTAAGAAGCTTGAGGATCCTATGGAATATATGGGGCCTGAGTAGTTTGTGGAGGTGCACCCCTCCTGAGTTTGGGGTAGTCACTCACCATACGACGAGGCTCACCACACTCAACATAAGCTCTCAAAGGACGTGGCTGCTGGAACTGGCTCGAGCTTGGTCGGCTGGAATGACCACTGAAAGCACCCCGTGCAGGAGGTGCACTAGACAGTGCTGGTGCATAATACCACTTAAAGTTGGAAGTGCTGAATGAAAAGGATAGCTCATGTAGCCTCTACCATGTCGGGCTGTATCTGGGGCACGAGCACCACTATATGTGCTAGAATCTCAACGCCTCTTGGCCTCCCTCTCCTCTCTCTCCCGGGCCCACATTCTCTCAAATCTCCGAGAAATCTCCACAGCCTACTGGTAATGGATGTCAGTCTCCAACTCTCGAGCCATGCTGAATCTAATACCAAGGGTGAGCCCCTCGATAAATTGACGAACTTGGTCTCTGACATTGAAAGCTAATGCAGGTGCATGTCTTGACAAGTCACTGAACCGGACTACATACTCATGTAAGGTCATAGCACCCTGGCGCAACTGCTCAAATTCTGCGTGCCATGCATCCCTAAGACTCTAGGGAACAAAATCTCTCATGAACATCTCTGAGAACTGAGCCTAGGTGAGAGAAGCTGCCTCGGCCGAGCTACCCAACTCATATGCTCTCCACCGCTGATATGCTGCTCACTTAAGCTGGAACGTAGTTAAAGCAACCTAACTCAACTCCACAATACCCGTTGTATGGAGGATACGGTCACACTCCTCAAGAAAACCATATGCATCTTCTTAAGCCAAACCGCTGAAAGTAGGATGGTGGTACTTCTTGTACCTCTCAAGCCTGAGCTGCTCCCCCTCAGAAGCTACTGCTCTTACCTCGGGCTGAACTGGGACAACTGGGTGCAGTGGTATGACCCCTGGGACCTGGTCAACCTGGAGCCGCTGCTCTGGGCTATGGGCTGTAGGAGTCTGTGTTCCTTCTCCGACCTGAGATTGGCAGGAGCAAGTGGAATCAACCTTTCTTGAGCTAGAGTGCCAAACATGCTTTAAAACTAGGCGAGAGACTCCTGATGTGCAGGGTTAGTGACAGGTGTCTCAGGTGTCTGCCGTCCAACTAGAGCTACTGGTGGCTCCTCTATAGCATCTAAGGCAGGTGCTCTAGCTGCACCACGTGGCTATCCTCGCCTTCTGCCCCTGGCCTTGGCCTCTCGCAGCTCTGGTAGTGGGTGCGTGTGTTTGATCATCAGATCCAGCTGTGCGTGTCCTCATCATCTGTAAGAGAATAAAAAGATAGAGATTTAGAATTCCGAAGTCAATAAATTCGCACAATAAGGAATCAAAGAAGTTAAACTTTTACTAATAGTTCCATAGCCTCCCAATGATAAGTACAGATGTCGCCGCACCGATCCACGAGACTCTACTTAACTTGCTTGTGATTTATAACACCTATGAACATAGAGCTCTGATACCAACTTGTAACGACCCCAATTTCCCTTCGTAGGATGTCGTGATGACACCTAGTCTGTAAGATTAGGTAAGCCTAACAAGCATGCGAAAAATAACTGAAATAACAAATAAACTCTCGAATACTCAACAATTTTAATAAAGAAAACTCCACAACTAAGCATATACATTTTCCCCAAAGCCTGGTGATATCAACTCATAAGTTCAACAATGGTATCATAGTCATCCCTATACAATTGTATCTAATAAAAGAAGAAAATGTAAAAGTAAATAGAGTGTGACTCCAAGGCTTGCGGACGCTGGCAGATGTACCTTGAAGTCCCCAAGTAAGAACTCAACTCACTGGTTCCTGGATTGGTAGGAGGTACTTGGATTTGCACAAAAAGATGTGCATAAGCGTAGCATGAGTACACCACAACGGTACCCAGTAAGTGCCAAGCCTAACCTCGGTAGAGTATTGATGAGATCAGGTTAAGGCCCTACTGGTATTAATAAGAATTGAACAAGTGCATAACAGTGAAATAATGATCATTACAGAAACGAGGAAATAAAGAAATACACCGAGAATAGCTACACTGAACTAAGGCAAATAATGCATCACGGAAGAAAATAAGGAATGCTATGACACGTAACAAAACAACAATGCACAAGCGAAGTAATAGAAAAGTATCTAAAAGAGTCACTGCCAAGTTACCGCCTCGTAGTCTCAAGTCACAAATCAATTCACAATCTTTCCTTATATCACTGTGGGAGTCTTGCATTTAGTTTTCAAAATCTTATTTCCCGAAATAGCATCCCGCGTTTTAGCCCACCTTATCATACCGCGTGACTTCTAGTAGCTCCCCTACTAGCCACACGTATCAAGCCCACCTTATCTCATCGCATGAGTTTCAACCCGCATGCGTATCACAAATCGCACCTCAAGTGCCCAATAAAACAAACTTGCCAAGAAACCAACAACAATAGTATTTTCTCAACAAGTAGCCCATGGCTCAATGCCACTTTTAACAACTAGATATTCCAAGAATAATAACTTTAAGTAAAGAATTCAACAGTTAAATAATGAATATGGAATAAAGGAAACAAGAACTTCAACTAAACATAAAGAGAAATTAACAAGTAAGAGATAAGACAAGTAGAGCATGCGAAAATAGACTAAATGATGAAGATAACATGTTAAGATAACTCAATTAAGGCACGAAAGAAATCTACATAGCTAAAACCGATAAATTTCAACATTTAGCCCGTGTACACATTCGTCACCTCGCGTACACGGCTTCCACACATCACAATAATCACAAAACAACACCAATCACAAGGGGTAATTCCTCCATACAAAGTTAGGCAAGACACTTACCTCAAAACACGCTAACTCAATCACTAGTAGGCCTTTCCCTCGATTATCCAATTCCGAAGGGCTCGAATCTAGCCAAAACAACTTCATACCATAAATATAAACTATAGAAAACTATTTTGAACAATAAATTTATGATCTTTGCAAAGAATAAAAAGTCAACTCAAAAAGTCAACCCGGGCCCGCGTCATTGAACCCAACCAAAATTACAAAATCTGAATACCCATTCGATAACGAGTCCAACCATACAAGAATTACTCAAATACAACTTCAAATCACCTTTTAAAACCCCAAAATTTAGTTTAGGATGTTTTCATAATTTTTCCCCAATTTTCCAACTCAAATCACTAATTAGATGATGAAAACAACAATAGATTCATGAAGTATAGTCCAATCTAGGTTAAAATCACTTACCCCAACGATGTCCTTGAAAAACTCTAAAAATATTTCCTCACACCGAGCTCTCTAGGTCCAAATTTTGAAAAATGAGATGAAATCCATGTTTTGAAACATAAATTATGCTGCTATGTGATTCCTCTTCGCAATAGCGGAAAGACCTTCGCGATCGCGAAAAATAAAAAATACTGCCCTCAGAAAGTGGCCTACGGAACGCACTCCACATCTCATGAATGCAATGAGTAAAATTCCAAAGCTTCGCGATCGCGGTCTCACATATTTGCATACGTTAGCTTACTCTGCCTTCATCGCGAACGCGGCACCACTTGTTACAACCTATATTTGCATACGTTAGCTTACGCCGTGAGTTAGTCTACATAGGTCCGAGAAGAGATTATCTTTGAGATGATAATAATTTAGTCCTATTGGTCTTAAATGATACAAAGGTGTATAAGGGTGATTAACAAGTAATAGAAGTTAAACGAATCGAGGATGTTGTAACTCGTACTTTCGGGTAAATTTAGAGGTGATTAATATTACCAAGAGATTATGTTCTAAGGTATTTGAATCATATAATACCCGTTTCATATGTCTTAAAGTCAAACGAGTTATGAAACAAAAGTCGACAAAAGTTGTCACAACTTACGTTCATAATTTTACTCATACCTTAGGTCAAATGTCACTAACCATTTATCCCAATTTACTTTGAATTACGGGGTGATATACCCACCAAATTTAAGATCTATGTGTCTAGTTTCTAACGCATTAAACCGTTTGTCGATACAATCTCCGAGTTGAGATATATTCGCGTTTTCGCGAGACTGCACCAAGCAGCTCTCGGTGGGGCCCACATAGGCGGTTAAGACTTGTAGATGTATATAACACGCCTCAAGCCCAGTTTTAAGTCATTTGTTTTCATTATATGCAGACCTTAGAACCCTAATAACACCCTCTCAAGGTTCTCACATGATCCAAGACTAAAACAAAGGGCAAACAACACAAATCAAGTGTAGGGAATCCTGTGGCGCTAGTAAGTTCCTTATTCTTCTTGTTGTTGCTGATTTTTGTGCTGTTCCAGCTCGTGTGGGAGGTTGTTTTAAGTTTTTATGCTCTGTAAAATACTCCCTCAAGTTTTAATATCAACCTAGGTGATTTAAACCTTCTAAAGTGATTCTAGTGCCGAAAAACCCTAATTGATTGCTATCTTCGCTCTGTTGTTATTGTGGCAGCATTGGAGGGATATTTCGTCGTCAATTAAGGTCAGATTGCTTTTTAAAGGTAAGGAATCTCTTTCCCTACATGTATTTAAGATTATCCAAGTTACGGTTAAGTCGTTGAAGCTAGAACTTTTGAGATATATGTGGAAAGGCTTGCTAGTAATGTTGTTGGTTGGTGGACTATTTTGGGAGGCTCAAGATGATTATTATTGATGTTGCTTGGCTGTTTGCTGATTGTTTAACTTGTGGGAAGTCATATAAATAGGGGAGGTGTTGTCTGTTTCATCGTAAAATAGGTTACGATTGATACATAATAGTTATGATGCTTAAACGATAACGATAGTGTCATTTCTCTTATTGTAGACTACGGAGTCGTTGCATTTTCATACCTTGAAATTGGGCAGTATATTCAAGGTATGTGAGGCTATCCATCTCCTTCTTTTCATGACTTTGATTATGCGTAATGTAATGAACGAGCTTCAAAGATACTCCACTCTTAGAGGCTAGCAGTACTTACATTGTTTCCCTTCTTGTGGAACGATTGATGTTGATGTTACTTTTCTTATTCTTATATTATCAATGTTGTTGGTACTTCCTGACTCATATAAGATTCTTAATGAAGAGTTAATCCTAATAAACGTGTATGGAGGATACCGACCTTATGTCACTCCGAAAGATTCAAAATGTGATTCAATGAGTCCAGCACGCATCATATATATTTATCTATTTTACTCTACCGAGCCGCGCTATAGTCGGCCGGGTACGACACCTATTGTGCAACCACTGATCAGTTGGGTTTACCGAGCTCCAGGTGGCCGGGTATGATTCTACCGAGCCTTATGATGGCCGCGTACGTTTTTACCAAGCCTATTAGGGCCGGGTACGATATGATGATAATGATGCCCATAGAGGCGTATGTTTTAAAAGTTTATGTATATATATATGCATCATGGATTCATGTCAGTAGCCCTCAGAGGTACCTAGATGTTACAGGTAGTATATTCTCTATTTCTTTTTACATTATTGTTCTTGCTTATGCTTTCCTGCCTTACATACTCAATACTTTATTCGTACTGACGTCCTTTTATTTGTGGATACTGCATGTCGTGCTGCAGGTCCTGATAGACAGGTAGGGGAAGCTCCCCCACCACAATAGGCTACCAAGTTCAGCTGTTATTGGCGAGATCCCTTCTCCAGACTTGTCGTGGTCTTGGTAAGCATTTTTGTTATAGGCATTATGGGTATGTCAGGGCCCTGTTCCGGCAATGTTGCATCACTTATGTTCCTGTAGAGGCTCATAGACATCTGTTGACTCATGTATAGTTTTAGATTGCCTTGTCGACTAATTTTTGTTGTATAGTCTCTCATGGCAGCTTGTCAGCTCGCACCTTATACGTAGCTTCATGACAACCTTGTCGGCTCATGACATATATGTTCATGCCATTATCTGCCATTGTTGGTTGTTTAGGATTCATATCTACCATTTATACTGATCTCATCGACCCTTATAGATAATAACATAAGTTAGATAAAATGTGCGTTGGTGATCGGTAAGTATGGCCCGGGTGCCAGTCATGGCCCTCCAGTTTGGGTCGTGACACCACTCACGCATTCGCAGAGCTGTAACTTCCCAAATGTTGTGATCGCAATCCCGTCTTCACAAACACGTAGAAAAACTTCACACCTGTCAATCCTAAGGGTTCACGATCGCAACCCCCTTCACGCGATCATATAAGAGAAAACCAGACTCAGAAAACCAGCAACCCCACAAAGCTAAAAATGAAGCCGAACTTGATTTGAATCACACCCGAGGCACTCGGGATCCTGTCTAAAGATACCAAAAAGTCCTAAAACATCATACGAACACGCTCAAAGCGTCAAACCACATCAAACAACAATAAAGCCACGAATCGCGCATTGATTGAAGCCTACTAAACTTATGAATTTTCGAATTTCAAAACTAATGTTGATCCATATCAAAGTAACTCTGGTTGACTTCAAATTTTGCACAAAAGTCCTAAATGAAGTGACGGACCTATCCCAACTTCCGAAATCGGAATCCAGCCCTGGTATCAATAAAGTCAACTCCCGGTCAAACTTTCCAGCCTTTCAAACCTTTAACTTTCTAACTTTCGCCAATTCAAGCCAAAACGACATACGGACCTCCAAATCAACATCCATACATGCCCCTAAGTCTAAAATCATCATACGGAGTTGTTGGAACCTTTAAAACTCCATTTCGGATTCATCTACACAAACGTCAAACTACGGTCAACTCCCACAACTTAAACCTCCAACTTAGGGACTATGTGTCCCATTTACTCTAAAACTCAACCGAAACCAAAACCAAATACCCCGGCGAGTCACATAATCATTATACAACAATGAGGATGCATTAAATAAGGGATCGGGGCTAAAATACTCAAAACGACTTGCGAGTCGTTACTTGTGCTGGGGGCAGCTTATATGCAATGTGACGAGTGTATATGTGTTGGCCATAGGATAAGCATGCAGGTGGAATTAACCTTACTTGTACCATGTTATTTTGCGTATTATATCTTTGATGATTTAGGTAGATTGTTAATTCTTTGATTCCTCGCTTTCATGATATTTATTATGAGATTATTGTGATATTGGGTGTTCATGAAAATTGTGATTAGTTTTTGGAACTAATTGTTGGGAGATATTATGACTTGTGTTTCAATACCATTGTTAATGTTTAACTTTCTTCCCAGCTTGCTTGGTATTGTGTTGTGATTGCTTGGTGAGGAAGAGTGAAATGCATGAAGGGTGTTGCCTTACCTTATTTACATATTGATATTATTTCTTGAGCAAATGTGAGAATAAAGCATGAGGGGTGATGCCGTGCACTTATGCCGTGCACTTGCTTTTATATTATTATCATATGAGGATGAGAGTAAAAGCGTGAAGGATGATACTGTGCAAATTTGTTGATTTCGTTGCGATTTATCTTGTTACTTGAAATGTAACTTGACTGGTGGTTTCGTCATTCACTTTGGTAAGAGGTTTACTTGGTGATTCTTTACTTATTGTTTCTACATATTATCCCCTTTGCATGTCTCTATCCATTTTTGTATTTGATTCTTTATTTTTTATTTTGCCACTTCTTGATATATAACTGCACAGGTTTATCGTAGATGTCTAGTCTTAGCCTCGTCACTACCTCGTCGGGTTTAGGCTCGACATTTACTGAGTACATGGGGGCGCTTGTACTCATACTATGCTTCTGCACTTCTTATGCAGATTCAAATAACGGTACCCGTGGAGTCCCGATAGCTGCTTAGTAGATACCGGGTAAGTGATTCAAGGTAGAGCTACATTCCCTTTGCAGGCCTTGAGTCGTCTTCTTATTTTCCATTATACTATTCCATTATTCAGACATTGTTGTATTTCCTTTCAAAATAGTGTATGTAGTAAACTTTAGAAGCTCATGTACTTGTGACTCCACATGTTTGGATGGTTCGCGTGGTTGTTGGTTCTAGACTTACTATATGTACCTTTCAAGTAAATTACCGTTCATTTCATATTTATCTTTTATATGTGGGATTGCCTAGCCAGCGGTGCTAGGCACCATCACGACCCCGATTGACTGGGATTTTAGGTCGTGACACACGCCAGTCCTAAAATAATAACGAAACATAATAATAAATTACATGATAGAAAAGACTGAAAGACTAATAAAATAGATAAATGTCAATTCATAATACAACTGCTCAGAACTGGTAGCACTAGGTCACGAGCTCTACAATATGAATACAAGTCTGAAATACAGAAATACGGTCAGAAACAACAACAAGAGTAAAGAATCATAGGAAGAGACGTCAGGGACTGTGATCAGGAAGCAGCTCTACCTCAATCTCCACAACACAGCAAATAGCTCCTGCTTACAAAGCTTGATTGGATCAAACTCCGGTATCTGGACAATTAAGTGCAGAGTGTAGTGTGAATACAAATGGCCCCATATGCTCTGTAAGTATCATAACTAACCTTGGCAAGGTAGTAGTGGCAAGAATTACCAATGATACTCACTTGACAACCTTTTCGGTTCATAAATATATAAGCACGCAACAATGCTACCAAACTAGGCATTGAATACAAGTATAACCAAATCAATGCACATATATAGGCAAGTCTTATAACAGTATAATAGCTCCATATAGAGAAGATATGCATTTATCACCAAGGGATCATCAGCATTAGTATATAGAGAGGATACACATTAATAATCAAGTTAATTTGTACAGGTTAACATATAGAGAAGATATGTATGAAGCCTTCACTTTCCACTCAAAACAACATATAAAGAAGATATGTATAAAGAGTCATGTATACACTTCAAAACTAGCATATAGAAATGATATGCTATAAAAACATGTGTACACCCAAGGTGTTTGCAAATAGAGAAAAGACGCAAACACCAAACACTCATCAGTTTTCCTCATACCACGTGTACGCCATCAAGAGAGACAAATGAGAGAATGCTCCTAAGGGTATGGATCCTTATCCACATGTTGCACGGAAAACTCACATGCCATAATATAATAATCACACGGACCACTCACATGCTATCATAACTCAACCCGCACAAACCACTCAGGTTCTTCCAAATCATATCCATATCTCAAAGAAAGCATATACAAGAATGCACGTATACGAACAGTGAATATCAAATCGCACACTCATGGATTTATAGAAATAAGATGCTAAAATGTATGCATGTGTGAAGTGTGCTACCATAACTCAGATTAGGCGTATCTGCCACAAAAAAAACAATTATCTTGTTTAAATAAGAAAATTACCTACACATGATCTCTAGCATGATTCAAGTAGCTCATGAAGGGGTACAAACATATGAAGCATGATATCAAGAAGCATAGTATCCAATAGGAGGCATAAACATAGCCTAAGAACTACCCCGAACATGGATGAAAACCGGGCACGCATACATGCTCATCCGCCGCATGTGCGTTACTATTGGCACTTAGCCATCATATATAATTCAAGCAATTAATGCGTCAAACAACGACTAGGCAAGATACATACCTCAAAAAGGTCAAATCAATACTCAAAAAATCGACCTTCGAACGACTCGAATCTAGCAAAATTAACTCAATAACATCAAATAAAGCTAAAAGAATCAATTTCAAACAATAAAGCTTCAGCCTTTACTCAATTTAAAAAAACTCAACAAAAGTCAACCTGGACCCATATGGTCAAAACATAAGTCAAGGGGTAGATCCCGAAAATCCATAACTCTTCGAGTTCAAATATATGATTAGATTCCAAAGCCAAGTCCAAATCAACTTTCAAATTCTCAAGTTTTACTCTCTTAAGTTGTAGAAAACACCCCCAAATTTCCCTCAAAAAATCTATATTCTTATGATAATACAAAAATTCTGCAACATCAAACATGCTCCGGGTAGTCTGAAAGTCACCCAAGCCACCTAGGACACCATTCAATCATACTAATAAGTCCATAAATACTACCTAGACCTATCCATAGCCTCCAAACACATACGATAACATCACAACGACAAATCATAGGCCAAAACACAAGTTGAACGTCTCTAAAGTTCCAGAACTGCCAACTTCAAAGAAAGCATCTGATTCGAGCCTAAACAATCCGGATTATGACCAAACTTTGCACAGTAATTCCAAATGATAAAAAAATCCTATTCCAACTTCAAGAACAACAATCTGAACCCGATATCATCAAAGTCCCGGTAAAACATAGAAATACTCCAAACCTTCAAATTTTCAACTTTCGGCAATTAGAGCGAAACATCTTAGGAACCTCCAATCGTCTGACCATCTGAATAAAGCACCTTTCTGGGTCAGTTTAGTCAGTAGAGCCACTATATATGAAAATCCTTCCACAAACCGGTGATAGTAACTAGCCAAACCTTAGAAACTCCTGATCTTCGTAGCGGTAGACGGATTACAACAACTCTGAGCTGGCTCAATCTTCTTTAGATCCACCTTGATCGCCTCAATAGACACCACATGGCCCAAAAATGTCATTGAATTCAAGCTAAATTCACACTTGGAGAACTTAGCATTCAACTTCTTCTCCCTTAAACTCTGAAGCACAATCCTTTCTCATGCTCCTCCCTACACGGGAATGCACCAAGATATCATCAATGAAAACAAGAACAATGAATCCAAATAAGGCTGGAACACACTATTTATCAAATGCATGAAAGTTGTTGTGGCATTAGTCAAACGAAATGACATCACCAAGAACTCATAATGGCCATAATGAGTCTTAAAAGTCATCTTAGGAATGTCTGAAGCCCAGATCTTCAACTGATGATAACCCGATCTCAAGACAATCTTTAAGAACACCTTAGCGCCCTAAATCTATTCAAATAAACCATCAATACGAGGAAGTGGATACTTAGTTGTTGATGGTAACCTTATTAGCTGTAGTCACTACACATTTCCATAGGACCGACCATCTTTCTTCTTCACAAATAATACCGGTGCAATCCAAGGTGAAATGCTAGGCCTGAAGAAACCCTTATCAAACAACTCCTGCAATTGTTCCTTCAATTCTTTCAACTCTGCTGGTGCCATATGATATAGTGGAATAGATATGAGTTGAGTACCCTGCCCCAAATCAATACCAAAATAAATATCCTGATTGGGTCACATGCCTAGTATGTCTGTAGGAAACACATTTGGAAACTCCTGCACTACTGGAACTGAGTTAACAGTAGGCGCATCAGCACTAATATTTCTCAGAAAGGCAAGATACGCTAGACAACCCTTCTCAACTATCAGTTGAGCCTTCAGAAAAATCACCTTACTAGGACTGTGACCAATAGAACCCTTCCATTCAAACATTGGCAATACCCACATCGCCTACGTCACAGTCTTAGCATGACAATCAAGAATATCATGGTACGGAGATAACCGATTCATACCTAAGATCAACTTAAAATCAACCATATTGAGCAATAAAAGATCAAGCTTCATCTCATAACCTCTAATGGTAACCACACAAGAGCAATACACACGATCTACCACGATAGAATCACCAACAGGTCTAGACACATAAACATGAATATCAAGAGAGCCATGAGGCATATACAAATAACGAGCAAAATATTATGACACATAAGGATAAGTGGAACCAGGGTCAAATAACACTTAAAGTATCCTTATGGCACACTAAAACAATACCTGTGATCACGACATCTGAAATTACTGCCTCTAATTTTGCAAAAAATGCATAACAATAGGCATGTCCTCCACCTAACTGACGTCCACCTCTAGGACGGCCTCGAGTAGACTTAGCTCCACCCCTAGGCGGCTGTGTGGGTGGTGTAGCAATTGGCAGTAAAACCATGGACAAGGTGCCCTGATGTGATACACTATTTAGAATCCCGGTGCAATCACTCTTGAGATGATTCAAGATCCTACAGTCAAAACAAGTCTTCTTTTTACGAAGTTGTTGGCTCTGCGACTGGCCTTGAGAAGCCAATATCGGCACGTAGAACCCTGAGCAAGTAGATCACAGTATGAACTCTGTGCTGGTAGTGCGCTGAAAGATGACTGGCATGGGTGGCTGGATGACGAACCACAAAAAACCTGGCGAGCTGCTTGAGCGGGCCTAAAGGGACGACCTCTACAATGATGTGCCTAGAATGTCGATCCTCTTGCTCCTAAGTAAGAACACTCTCTGAGTGCTTGGAATTCTTAATCAATTGGTCAAAACTAGTATCAGTCTTAGACTCTCAGGCCATATCATATCGGATACCATAGTCAAGACCCTCAATGAACCTCCTGACTATCTCTATCTTAGCAGTGACCAAAAATACTGCATGATGAGCTAACTTCACGAACCTCATTTTATACTAAGCCACAACCAAACCCTCATGGTGTAGATGCCCAAACTCACTGCGTAACACATATCTACGAGTCTGTGGTATGAACATCTATAAGGATAAAAGTGAAAATTAAGGCCAATTCATACATAAGATCAACTCAAAATCAACCATATAGAGCAATAAAAGATAAACCCTCATCTTATAACCCCTAATTGTAACTACACATGACCAATACACATGATCTACCACGATAAAATCACCAATAGGTCTAGACACATGAACATGAATATCAAAAGAGCCATGAGGCATATCCAAATAACGAGAAAAATATGATGACACATAAGGATAAGTGGAACCAGGGTCAAATAACACATAAGTATCCCTATGGCACACTGAAACATTACCTGTGATCACGACATATGATTAATTGCCTCCGGTTTGGCAGAAAATGCATAACAATGGGCATGCCCTCCACCTAACTGACCTCCGGCTCTATGACGGCCTCGAACACTCTGCTCCACCCCTAGGCGGCTGTGCGGGTGGTATAGCTACTGGCAATAGAACCATGGACTGGGTTACCTGATGTGATACACTATTTAGAATCCCGCCACAATCACTCTTTAGATGACTCAAGTTCCAACTCTCAAAACAAGCCTTCTTTTGATGAAGCTGTTGGCTCTGTGACTGACCTTGAGAAATCCAAATATCGGCACGTTGAACCCTGAGTAGATGGATCATAGTATGAACTCTGTGCTCGTAGTGCACTAAAAGACGACAGGCATGGCCGACCACTATATGAATTATGGCTGGATAACAAACCACAAAAAACTTAGTCACAACTAGTATCAACTCCGCCTCTCAGGCCATATCATATCAGATACCATAGTCGAGGCCCTCAATGAACCTCCTGACTATCTCTGTCCTAGTAGGGACCAAAAATACTGCATGATGAGCTAACATCATGAACCTCATCTTATACTGAGCCACAACCAATCCCTCATGGTGTAGATGATCAAACTCACTACGTAACACATCTCTACAAGTCTGTTGCATGATTTTCTACAACGATAGAAGTGAAAATTAAGACCACGTAAGTGGTGTTTCACCATATCATATCTCAGTCTCTCTTCATCATTCATCATTACATTGCATGTTGTCATTGCTATACCATATGTGGAGTAATTTGGCTGAGTGCTATGAGACTATGAGCCCTTGAGACTTGAGAGGTTGATGACTGAGGTGGGCCTTAGAGCCGTGTTGAGAGTGTTATTGTGGATCGGACTGCATGCCGTAGCAGGCCATATTGGCGTACTATTATGAATTATTGTGGATCGGGCTGCACGCCGCACCAGGCCTTATACGCTTTTATTAGTGCTTGGGCAGGATCCGCCCCCCGAAGTCTGACACACCAGCAGTGAGGGCATTCATAGTGATATATATATGTATACACATGCTTTAGTGAGGGGCTTATGAGCCAGACACCCGTACATTGCTGAGTGATTGTGTTTGCGTGATGAAGTAGGCAATTGAGACAGATAACTTGAGTATGTCAAGAGTGATAGTACCTGGCAATATCACCGTGAAGTCATTCATATGACATGCATACTTGACATGTTAGCATAGAGCTGTATTTTTCTCATGCTAAACAGTAATGTGATATTTATGACGTGACATGTAAGCATAGAGATATATATTCCTCATGATAGGCGGTATATGATAATTGATGAGTTGACATGCATATTGACATGTAGGCATAGAAATGTACTTTCCTCGTGCAAATTGAAAAATAAAAAGTCTTATATTATGTTGTAAATTGGAAACGACAATTATTTTGATAAATTGATGTTTAATATTGATTTCATCGGTAAGATTTAGACTTGGACTATTATACTTGAAAGGAAAGTCTACTTTTCCGTATCTTTGAACGAGCTGATCATTTCATCGCTTGAGTTATATACCTTTAGTGTCTTCACTATACTGTAATGAATTGTTATTGGCTATTGGCGTTGGACATTGACCTTATTCCGAGCTCGTCACTGCATTGAACCTAAGGTTAGGTTTGTTACATATTGAGTACACGGGATCGGTTGTACTCATACTACACTTCTGCACCGTGCGTGCAAACTTTGAAGTTGATGTTGCTCTGTATGGCAGGAGCTGGCATTGAAGATGTACTTGCGTTACAGTTATAGCTACCTCTTGTTATTTGTAGCTTTAGATTTATAAATCTGTTTATGCATATTTCGAACATGTGATGCTTTTATTTCGTACCAGCTTTGTAAATTCTAAATCTTAGAACCTCATGAGTTATTCTACCAATCCTAGGAATTTTGTATAGAAAGCTTAGATATTTTATTTACTTATTCATGTTATCCTATTTGAGTTGTTTTGTCTATCATTTGTCTTATCTAGCAGGTTAAGTTAGGTGCCAGCATGACTAGCTGGATTTTGGGTCGTGACACAAGGACCCTCAGGTTCCTGGGAATGTTAGGCATGTCATTGCTCTCAATGGCTTTAACATGCTAGTGGAAACATACTAGTTTGGCAATTCAATTTTGTGTGTAACTAGAATAGAGCAACGTAGTACAAGTAGAGGAGCAGAAGAAGGCAGAACACAGTCTCACAAACCCAACATAACATAGTGATAGTTGCCTAGAATGTAAGAGGATCTAATAAAGAGTTTAAGCACAACTAGATGAAGGTGTTTATGAGGTAGAATAAAGTTAGTTAGTTTGATAGCTGGTTGGAGTTGGTGCACCAATGGTTTCCCTTCTTGTAGCGGCAGACTATGGGTTTCTTGGAATTTTAATGCTATTAATTTTATTGCTCTAGAGATATTTTCATAGCTCACGCATGTAATGGTGAGAACTAATAATAGTACTAAGGAGTTTTATTTTTCAGCAGTTTATGGACTCCACAAAATACATGACATAATGGCCTTATGGGATACATTAACAGATTTGGATGAACAAATGGTAGGCCCATGGGTGACAATGAGTGACTTTAACAGTCATCACTACATGTTGTCTCTTCCATTGTGAGTTATTCTTATTTCTTATTGTGGTCATATATTGTCTCCCATTGTTGAATATGAGGCGGTACCTCGGTTGTGATTCTTGCTTTATACGAGGCGGTACCTTGGTGTTGATTCTTATTGTGCGCGAGGCAGTACCTCGTTGTGATTCTTGCTGTTCATTTCTTGTTGAAAATGATTTTAGTTGGAACATTTCTTATTGTTTCGTTCTTGATTGTTCTAGCAGTTGTTGTACTTATATGATCATTGTGGTTCTCTTTAGTTGTTTCTTGTATGTATTCCCATGTTAAATTTCAGGCATTAGTTCATGTTGTTATCTTGTGTCGTATCAGTTATTTGTTCGCTTTCCATTATTTATCCTTGTTACATTTTCATTCAAATGTAAATGTAACCGATAACCAATTATGTTATCCTTGGTACGGATAACCAATTCATACCTAAGATCAACTTAAAATCAACCATATTGAGCAAAAAAGATCAACCCTCGTCACATAACCCCTAGTGGTAACCACACAAGATTAATACACACGTTCTACCACGATAGAATTACAAATAGGTCTAGACACACAAATATGAATATCAAGAGATCCATGAGGCATATGCAAATAACGAGCAAAATATGATGACACATAAGGATAAGTGGAACCAGGGTCAAATAACACCTAAAGTATCCTTACGGCACACTAATACAATACCTGTGATCACGACATCTGAATTAACTGCCTCTAGTTTGGCCGAAAATGCATAACAATGGCCATGTCCTCCACCTAACTAACCTCCACCTCTAGGATGTTCTCGATTAGACTCAACTCCACCCCTAGGCGGCTATGCGGATGGTGTAGCTACTGGTACTAGAACCATGGACTGGGTGCCTTGATGTGATACACTACTTAGAATCCTGGCGCAATCACTCTTGAGATGACTCAAGTTCCTGCACTCAAAACAAGCCTTCTTTTGCCAAAACTGTTGGCTCTATGACTAACCTTGAGAACCTAAATATCGGCAGTAGAACCCTGAGCAGATGGATCATAGAATGAATACTGTGCTGGTAGTGCACTGAAATATGACTGGCATGGCCGACCACTGTGTGAATTCTTGCTAGATGACAAACCACGAAAAACCTGGCGAGCTGCTTGAGCGGGCCTGAAGGGACGACCTCTACTGTGATGTGTCTAGAATGTTGGTCCTCCTACTCCTGACTACGAACACTCTATGAGCGCCTGGCATTCTCAATCACTTGGTCAAAACTAGTATCATTCTCTACCTCTCGGGCCATATCATATCGGATACCATAGTCGAGGCCCTCAATGAACCTCCTGACTATCTCTGTCTTAATAGTGACCAAAAATACTGCATGATGAGCTAACTTCGTGAACCGCATCTTATACTGAGCCACAACCAAGCCCTCATGGTATAGATTCTCAAACTCACTGCATAACACATCTCTATGAGTCTGTGGTATGAAGTTCTACAAGGATAGAAGTGAAAATTAAGACCACTTAAGTGGTGTTTCACCATATCATATCTCCGTCTCTCTTCATCATTCATCATTACATCGTATGTTGTCATTGCTATTCTATATGTGGAGTAATTTGGCTGAGTGCTATGAGACTACGAGCCCTTGAGACATGAGAGGTTGATGACTGAGGTGGGTCTTAAATCCGTGTTAAGTGTGTTATTGTGGATCGGGCCGCACGTCGTAGCAGCCCATATTGGCGTACTATTATTAATTATTATGGATCGGGCTGCACGCTGCACCAGGCCTTATAGGCTTTGATTAGTGCATTGGCAGGATCCGCCCCCCGAAGCATATAGATGTATATTCCTCATGATAGGTGGTATATGATAATTGATGACTTAACATGCATATTGACATGTAGGCATAGAGATGTACTTTCCTCGTACAAATTGATAAATAAAAAATCTTATCTTATGTTGTAAATTGGAAAAGACAGTTCTTTTGATAAATTCATGTTTAATTTATTTCATTGGTAAGATTTAGACTTAGATTGTTATACTTGAAAGGCATGTCTACTTTTCCGTAGCTTTGAACGAGCTGATCATTTCATCGCTTGAGTTATATACCTTTAGTGTCTTCACTATACTGTAGTGAATTGTTATTGGCTATTGGTGTTGGACATTGACCTTCTTCCGAGCTCGTCACTACATTGAACCTAAGGTTAGGTTACTTACTTATTGAGTACATGGGATCGGTTGTACTCATACTACACTTCTGCACCATGCGTGCAGATTTTGAAGTTGATGTTGCTGTGTATGGCGGGAGCTGGCATTGAAGATGTACTTGCATTACAGTTATAGCTACCTCTTGTTCTTTGTAGCTTTAGATTTATAAGTCTGTTTATGCATATTTCGAACATGTGATGCTTTTATTTCGTACCAACTTTGTAAATTCTAAGTCTTAGAACCTCATGAGTTATTCTACCAATCCTAGAAATTTTGTATAGAAAGCGTAGATATTTTATTTACTGATTTATGTTATCCTATTTGAGTTGTTTTGTCTATCATTTGTCTTATCTAGCGGGTTAGGTTAGGTGCCATCACGACTAGCTGGATTTTGGGTCGTGACACAAGGACCCTCAGGTTCCTGGGAATGTTGGGCATGTAATTGCTCTCAATGGCTTTAACATGCTAGTGGAAACATATTAGTTTGGCAATTCAATTTTGTGTGTAACTAGAATAGAGCAACGTAGTACAAGTAGAGGAGTAGAAGAAGGAAGCACACAGTCTAACAAACCCAACATAAAATGGTGATAGTTGCCTAGAATGTAAGAGGGTCTAATAAAGAGTTTAAGCACAAATAGATGAAGGTGTTTATGAGGTACAATGAAGTTAGTTAGTTTGATAGCTGGTTGGAGTTGGTGCACCAATGGTTTCCCTTCTTGTAGAGGCAGACTATGGGTTTTTGGAATTCTAATGCTATTAATTTTATTGCTCTAGAGATGTTTGCATAGCTCACGCATGCAATGGTAAGAACTAATAATAGTACTAAGGAGTTTTATTTTTCAGCAGCTTATGGACTCCACAAAATACATGACAGAATGGCCTTATGGGATACATTAACAGATTTGGATGAACAAATGGTAGGCCTTTGGGTGACAATGAGTGACATTAACACTATTGTTGATATTGTGGATAGAGTACATGGAAGTGAAGTGCAATATAGTGAGACCAAAGAGTTCAGGAGCTTCATGAAAGATTGTAGACGGATAGAGCTACTAGATATTGGTGGATCATACACATGGACAAACGACCATGTCTATAGTAGAATGGATAGAACTATTATTAAAACTCATTGGATGACCAGCATGCCAAAACTTCAAGTACAAGTGAAAGATTCCTATTTGTCAGACCACCCCCCCTCCCCCGGGATTAAGGTAGATGAAATAATAGATAGTAGGAAGCATCAATTTAAATTTTACAACTATGTCCAGAGCATCCTGAATTTGCAGAGATAGTTTAGACAAATTAGCTCTTACATCATGCGAAAATAACAAGCATATGGCATAATCTACAAACAGTAAGGAGTGCATTGAAGAGTCTAACTAGAAGAGAGTCTATGGGAGTAGTTGAGTAAATTCACTCCCTCCTAGGTGAACAGAAAGATATCCAAGGGCAGATGAGGGACACCTATGTACCTAATACTCTATTTGAAGCAGAGAAGGACCTCAGAATACAACTTGAATAATGGAGCATGATTGAGGTGGTTATCTACAAGTAGATTTCCAGAGTATATTGGTCAACATGAAGGGAAGGAAGACTCATAATCAAATAAGAACACTCAGATCAACAGATGGTAAACTAATAACTAGTTTAGAGGGCATAAAAGATAAGGTTTTTGGGTTTTATAAGAAACTACTTAGGTATGTGACAACAAGTTAGTCTATTACATCCTAGAGTGCTAAAGAAAGGGTCTATGCTTAACAAGAATCTATTGTGTAGCTTATTAAACCTTTCACAAAAGAGGAAGTAGTTCAAGTTCTGACGGAAATTAATAATTTAAGAGCACCACGTGGCGATGAACTTAATGCATGCTTCCTCAAAAATGATGGCATATTATTAGTACAGAGGTAATAAAAGTAGTATTGAAATTCTTGGAGAAGTATAGACCTACTTCCCGTTGTACTACTCTTTAGAAGATTATATCCAAAATATTTACTAGTAGACTAAAAGTCATGGATTCACTGGTTGACTTTAGCTAGACTGATTTTTTACCTGGTAGACTATTGACAGATAATGCACTTCTTAACCATGAACTGGTCAAGGGATATGAGAGGAAAGAGGTCTCACCTAGATGATAAAAATTGACGTGCAGAAAACATATGGTTTCATAGAATAGATATCCCTTGAACAAGTACTGATGTGTTTTAACTTTCTAGAATTGTTTGTTAGATCGATCATGAGTTGTGTTGGGACAGTGTCCTATTCCATTGTTGTAAATAGCAGTCCTACTTCCCATTTTGCTACAAAGAGAGGGTGAGATAGGGGGACCCTATGTATCCTTTCGTACTTGTTTTGGAAATAGAGTGTCTGACAAGATTGTTGAAAATACTATAGTGTCAGCTTGACTTAACTCCCATCATAGATATGAGAAGCTGAATATTATCCAATTCAATTTTGCTGATGACTTATTCCTCTGCTGGAGAGGGAGATGCAGTTTCGATACAAATACTATGTAATCACTTTCAACAATTTTCTATGACATCGAGGCTTATTCAAAATCAAAGCAAGAGTTGTGCTTATTTCTGGAGAGGTCCCAAAAAGCATTCAACAGGAGATAACTCAAAAGCTTGATTTCTCAGTGGGAAACCTTCCTTTCATGTATCATGGGTACCTTTAAGCTCAAAGAGGCTATCAATTAGTCAATAACATGTTTCTTGATAAAATATTGGGAAGGGTGAATAGTTTGATAGTTAAGTTCCTATAATATGCAGGGAGACTGTAATTAATTTGAAGTGTACCGATTGCTACCAAATCCTTTTTCACATATTTTCTCAAAATAAATTCATCCAAAGGATTGAAACTATCTACAAGAGATTCCTCTTGACATATGACATTACAGCAAAGAAGAAGGCTCTAGTGGCATAGGAAAAGCTATGTTGGCCAAAACCAGCAGAAGATCTCATTGTAACTAACATGTGTACATGGAGCAAAGATGAAATTCTAAAACACCTTTTGAACGGGTGCAAATTTATTATGTAAAGGATAGATAGGCCTCGAGCATGACTATTAAGTAAGCCTCATGGTTAGCTCAAAATGTTTTACATACTGTAAAATATTTTATTGAGGTTGGCCTTGGGAAAGAAGAGGTAATGAAGTGAGGAAGATACTCTATAAGGGCTATGTACAATTAGCTACAAGGAGGATTTGCAAAAGCAAATTGGAGGAGAATTATGTGTAAAAACCAAGGGAGTCTTAAATGGATATTCATACTTTATTTAGCACTCCCTAATAGGTTGTACACTAGGGATACGTTAATCAAATGGGGTGTCTCTGTTAGCACAATTTGTCCACTCTGTGAACTGGAAATCAAACACCACCAACACCTCTTTTTTTGCCTAGAGAATCTCAGCAACTGTGTAGTGGAAGTTTTTCTCAAGGCAAGGCTTAACGACCCGATCAGTCCTTTTGCGTAATTGCACCCCATTACCCCTTTTTATGCATAACAAATGTGTGTATATGATTTTATATCTTTCAGAGTCGGTTATTTCATTCCAGAAAGCTTTCCGGTTGATTTGGACCCTTGATTCTGGACTTAGAAGTTTAAAAAAAATTTATCAAACTTTGAATTTTGTGGAAACGACCTCGGAATAGTGTTTTAATGGCTCCGATAGCTTCATATCATGATTTTGGACTTAGGTGTGTGCCTTGAATTGATTTTGGAAGTCTGTAGGCTGATTTATGTTGATTAACTGAAATTTGGCAATTTGAAGTTTAAAAGCTTGAATGTAGGTTGACTTTTAACTATCGAGGTTGAAATTGGATTTTTGGAACTAGGAATAGCTCAGTTATGGTATTTAGAACTTGTCTGCAGAATTTGGTATCATTTGGAGTTAATTTGATATGGTTCAGACGTTTAGTTGTAGTTTTAGAAATTCTTGAACTTTACTTTGAAATTCAAGCATTTTAGTGTTTGCTTTGTAGTTTAACTGTTATTTTTGTATTTTGCGCACGAGCGAGTTCGTATGATATCATTAGACTTGTGTGGATGTATGGGTTGGAGCCCTGATGGCTCGGATGAGTTTTAGACATCTTCTGGAATGGTCTGGACTGAAATTATAGAAAATCTGGTGTCTGGTGCTCTGATGTCGTAGTTGCGAACACCAGGGTCGCATTTGTGAAGGTGACAGAAGAGGGGCAGTTGTCGCAAATGCGACTTCCCCTTTGCATTTGCAAAGGCGGATCTTGCTTGGTTTGTAATTGCGAAGAATTTTTCGCTTTTGCGATGCCCTCCCATTCGCAATTGTGAATCTTCTATCGCAATTGCGATGAAGCATAAGGCTGTTAGGGTTCGCAAATGCGAGCCATGGTCCGCAATTGCGAGGGTTCGCAAATGTGAACCCTGTGTCTCAAATGCGACATCTGCAGCCGGTTAAAGGGCTGGGAGACGGGATTTTTGAAGTCATTCTCTAATTGTTAAACCCTAGACTTGATAGGGGGCGATTTGGAGAGGGAATTTTCACCTACAAACCTTGTGTAAATGATTCAAATCCATTCTAATCGTATTCCATCAACATATCTTGTAGTTTAACATAATAATCATGTGAATCAAAGTAATAAATTATGAAACTTTGTAAAGTTTTCGAAAAAATAACAAATTGAGTTTTGAGAGTCGATTTGGACTCGGATATTGAAACTAATCACATATATGAACTCGTGGGGTCATAGGTAGACGGAATCTACCATTTGACCCGGGTTTTGACCAAATGAGCTCCGAATTGACTTTTGTTGACTTTTTGGAAAAAGTGTAAAGATCATAGCTTTATCTATTACAATTGAATTCCCTAGCATTGTTTGATGATATTTTGTTGATTTTGGTGAGATTTGAACCGTGTGGAAGCAGATTTTAAGGGAAAAGTTATTTTTAACTATTTATTTGGCCTAGTTGAGGTGAGTGTTTTGCCTAACATTGTATGGGGGAACTACCCCTTAGGACTGATATTGTTTGATTTAATTGTGCTAAGTGAAATCTGTGTGTGCAAGGTGACGAGTGGGTACACGGGTTGTACGTGGTATTTGACCGGTTTAGGCTACTTAGATTTTTTTCCATGCTTTAATTGAAATGCCATAACATGTTCTAGATTCTCCTAGTCAATCTATTCTTACTTGTGATAGTCGATCCTTACATGCCTTGAATGATTTCGTTAATACTTGTTCTATCTCCTAAGCGACAAATTTCTCTCATGCTTTATTTGAACTTGTTACCTCTTTTGTTGTTACATGCTATCTCTTCATTGTTGATTATCATTACTTGAAAATATTATACATGCTATCTCTTTCATTGTTGATTATCATTAATTGAAGTTATTGTTCCTGTTACTTATTTCATTGTTGATTACAACTAATTGAAGTTATCCTTCATGCTATCTCTTTCATTGTTGTTTTCCATTATTTGAAGTCATCACTATATGTTATCTCTTCCATTGTGAGTTATTCTTATTTGTCATTGTGGTTATACATTGTCTCTCATAGTTGAACACGAGGAGGTACCTCGTTTGTTATTCTTGCTTTATACGCGGCGGTACCTTGGTGGTGATTCTTATTGTACACGACGCAGTACCTCGTTGTGATTCTTGCAGCTCATTTCTTGTTGAAAATGATTGTTCTAGTAGTTGTTGTCCTTATATTATCATTGTGGTTCTCTTTAGTTGTTTCTTTTATGTATTCCGATGTTAAAATTCCGGCATTAGTTCATGTTGTTATCTTGTGTCGTATCAGTTAATTCTTCGCTTTCCATTATTTATCCTTGTTACATTTTCATACTGCTTATTTATATCCTAGTAGGTGTCTTGACCTGGCCTCGACACTACTCTATTGAGGTTAGTCTTGATACTTACTGGATACCATTGTGGTGTACTCATACTATGCGTCTGCACATTTTTGTGTAGATCCAGGTATGTCTGCTCGTGCCAGTCATTAGAGATCATTTGTAGCCACTTATAGAGACTTCAAGGTATGCCTTCTCGGCATTCGCAGGCCTCAAAGGCACCTTTATTTCCTTTTTACTATTGTTGAATTTCTCGTTTAGGCAGTGATGCATTGGATATTCTAGTTTTATTCTATAGAGCTTATGACTCAGTTACACCAGTTTTGGGGAAGTGTACTGATGAGGTTTTGTTTTTCAGAAGGTTATATCAGTTACTCAGCTTTGTTTTAGTGTTTGATAATTATTACTGCCAAGTTATTATTACCTGTTAGGCTTACTTAGTCATAGAGACTAGGTGCCATCACGACATCCTACGGAGGAAAATTGGGGTCGTGACAAGTTGGTATTAGAGCTCTAGGTTCGTAGGCGTTACGAGTCATAAGCTGGTTTAGTTGAGCCTTCAAGATGCTACAGAACTGTTAGGAAAGCTTGCTTCCTTGATTCTTTATCGTTCGAATTGGTTGACTTCGAAAACTGAATCTTGACTTTCTATTCTCTCACAGATGGTGAGGGCACTGCTGGATCCGGCGATCAGATGCTCGTTTTCATTACTAGAGTCCCGAGAGGCCGAGGAGGGCCATGTAGTGCAGCTAGAGCACCTGCCCGAGCTGCGACAGAGGAGCCACCAGTAGCTCCAGTGGGGGACAGGTACCCGAGGCGCCTGTTGCCACCCTAGCACTTCAGGAGACCCTCGCACAGTTCTTGAGCATATTCAGTACCTTACCTAAACTGGGGTTGATTCCACTTGCAGCAGCACATCTTAGGTTAGGGGAGGAGCAAAAACTCTCACGGCCCGTACCCTAGAGCAGTGGGTCTTGGTCATCAGGTCCCAGAGATTATATCGGTACAACCTGTTGCTCCGGTTCTGTCCGTTGATCAGGTCCCAGGAGCAGCTTAAGGCTCGAGAGGTTCAAGAAGTATCACCATCCTACTTTTAGTGGTTTATCTTTAAAGGATGCATATGGGTTTCTTGAGGAGTACCACCGAATTCTCCGTACTATGGGTATTGTGGAGACGAGCGGGGTTGTCTTCACTACTTTCCAGCTGTCCGGAGCGGCATATCTATGGTGCCGTATGTACGAGGAGGGCAGCCTAGTTGAGGCAGCTTCACATACATGGACTTGGTTTTCGGAGTTATTCTTGAGAGAGTTTGTTCCTCAAACCCTTCGGGATGCATGGCATGCAGAGTATGAGCAGCTGCGCCAGGGTACTATGATAGTGTCGGAGTATGCAATGCAATTCAGTGATTTGTCCAGACATGCACCTGCCTTGGTTACTAAAGCCAGAGAGTTATTACTAAAGCCAGAGAGTGATACCCCATATCAACAGGTGGTAGAGATTGCACGGATGTTGGAGGGTATGCGGGGCCGTGAGAGATATAATAGGGAGCGCAAGAGGCCTCGTGGTATGGGATGATTTAGTGGTGGTCATGTTGTGGCTACAGCTCGTCATGGTAGAGGCTCTGCGAGTCGTCCAGTTCACTCAGCACTTCAAGTTTCTAGTGGTGCTCCGGTTGTTCCGAGGTCTCAGGTTTCACATTCTGCTCAGCCACTTTCTAGTGCACCTCCTACACGGGGTGCCTTCAGAGGTCTGTCCAACCGACCAGGCCCGAGCCAGTCCTTGCAGCCACGCCCACCAAAAGCTTGCTTTGAGTATGGTGATATCCGCCATATGGTTAGGGACCGCCCCAGACTCAGGAGGGGTGCACCTCCATAGACTACTCAGGCTCCACAGATTCAATCAGGTGCTCAGACTTCTCAATCCATGATTGTTGCGCTAGTCGCTACCCCACCCGCACTGCCAGCTATGGGTTGGGGGATAGGCAGGTAGAGGTCGCCCTAGATGGAGAGGCCAGGCCAAATTATATGCTTTTTTGGGTATGACGGAGGCAGTTGCTTCAGACTCAGTCATTACAGGTACGGTTCAGGTTTGCTAGTGAGTTGCATCAGTCTTATTTGATCCAGGATCCACTTATTCATCTGCGTCATCTACTTTGCTCCATATTTGTAAATATCTAATGATTCTTTGAGTTCTTCTATTTATGTGTCCACATCTGTGAGAGATTCTATTATCATGGACCGTGTGTACCGGTTGTGCTTAGTTGTTATTGGTGGTTTTGAGACTAGATTTGATTTATTGTTACTCAATATGGTAGAGAGATAGAAAAAAGTATGGTAGAATTTGAGGTTATATTGGGCATGGACTGGTTGTCGCCCTATCATGTTATACTGAATTGTCATGCATAGACTATGACTCTGGCCATACCAGTTTTACCACAGTTAGAGGGGAAGGGTGCATTAAATTATGTCCCTAGCAGGGTTGTACCATTTATAAAGGCTAAACGGATGGTTGAGAAGGGGTGTGATGCTTATATAAACTTTGTGAAAGAGTCAGTACTGATACTCCTACCATGGAGTCAGTTCTGATCGTGAGAGACTTCTCAGATGTATTTCCAGCAGATCTTCTTGGCATGCCGCTCGATAGGGATATCGATTTTGGTGTACACTTGTTACCGGGCACTTCGCCTATATCTATTCGACTATATCGCATGACCCCAATGTTGCTGAAGGAGTTAAAGGAGAAGTTGCAAGGGTTGCTTGATAAGGGTTTCATTCGGCCTGGTGTGTCGCCTTAGGGTGCTCTGGTCTTGTTTGTGAAGAAGAAGAAGGGTTCTATGCACCTGTGTATTGATTATCGGCACTTGAACAAGGTTACGGTGAAGAACCGTACCCATCTCCACGTATTGATGACTTATTTGATCACATACAGGGTGCCAGGGTGTTCTTAAAGATTGATTTGCGATTAGGTTATCATCAGCTGAAGATTCGAGATCCGAATATTCCGGAAACTGCCTTCAGGACTCGGTATGGTTACCACGAGTTCCTTGTGATATCATTTGGACTGACTGATGGTAGGCTAGACACCCGTGTGTTAGCTGTAGTAAGGCACTCCTATTATTGAATTTTATGGGTATTTGAGCTTAATTCATAGTTAATTATACATATTACGTGTTTTATGGCTTGAAGGAAATGATTCTAAGCTATTTAGGTAATTTGGGGTGTAATCAAACAAGTTGGAGCTTTGAAGTCTGAGTAGAAGCCCAAGAAATTAGGCCAGGATCAAGTTCGGGGGTCGAGGACTAAGTGCGGATAACAAAAAGTGAATGCACGAATTTACTATGAGAAAAAGCAACTACCGCGCCACGGCAGTGCAAAATGTGGCCTGATAAGAAAAATGTGAGCTCTCTGGAAATCCTCACTAGCGCGACGTATGGTGCGGCACGACTGTGCAAATTTGTCAGAGTGGTGTCCATGTTCGGCTATGAATGGGTAGTGGTTTCGTCCGGGCTTGTTTCTACCCGCTATATATACAACTAAAACACGATTTTGAAGGGACTTTTGACCTACAAAAGATTGGGGAACCAGCAAAGGAAAGATTACTCAAGAATACATCAATAATACAACCTGCAATCAGTGCAATATGGGAGTTTTAGTAGCTTTGATGTTTTCTTTGTTATTAAACTTATTTGAGATGTATTACTCCATTGTTATGGAGTAATTTCTATTAGGGTGTTGACATATACGGTATTTTCATAGCTTGGTTAGGGATTTGATTCTTGATAATTGTTAGAATTAACTGATGGAGTTTTAGTTCGTAGTATGGAGTTATTTCTCATTTTGCTTAATCGAAAGAGGAGTCTTATATTGAATTGCTTTACATCTTATGCTCTAGTTTAAATTTGTGATTCAAATAGGTAATCGAAAGAGCCTCTTGGATTGTTAATCCAACTAGAAAATAGGGAAATATTCGTGGGAAGTTACCGTTTAGATCATAACAATCATTTTATTGTTGCAATTATTTACCGTGCTTCAATTGGATTAATTACTTGAATTAACGTTTAATCGAAAGAGGAACATCAACTTCAAGTGTAATCTGATTATCTGTTGAATTCGTGAGAATCAATAGTATTATAGAGTGAATTAACTCAAGAATTGGATCCCGAGTCAATTATCCTGCACCTATCTAGTCAAATACCCTTATTTTTCTCATTCATATTTCTTTGTTGCTCATCTGTTATCTTTTGTGATCAATTGTTACTTGCTTAATTATTAGTAGTTAATCGCAGTAATTGTCATCAAATCAAGTGTTAATTTTCCTGGATAGTAATCAACTGAAGATTATTCGAACACTGTTTAAATTCAATCCTTGTGGAGAAGATAACTAAACTATACTATTTCTGACTAGCGAGCAATAATTTTGTGTTTTATCTTACGTTTGTCAAATTTTGGCGCCATTGCCGGGGATTGGCAATCAATAGTGTTTGAAATAGTTTTTAGTACTAATTCAGGAACCAATTTTTACTTTAATTATTCACAGTTCGTACTTGTGTGCAGGATACAGGTTTGATTTCTCTGGTGTATGACTCGATCATCTTCAAAAGAAGTGATACCCTACGAATCAGAGTTGGGAAAACACCTATGACAATTGAGAAAAGAAAGAGACTTAATAGAAAAATTCTTTGGTCAAACTTCGACTCAAGATACCATGGCAAACGAAGAGAATGATGGAGTACACTTAGCTGCAAGAGAGGCAGCACAACTAGAAGCTGCACGGAGAATTGCTAATGAGACCATCAACGATGATGGGGGTCGAAGATTCAATCTAAACGGACCCTTATTTGAAGACTAGTTCGAGAAGATCATTGGGTGACTATGCTAGGCCAGTCTATAATTAAGGACTATCAAGTATCAGACCCCCACCATAGCAGCAAATAACTTCGAATTGAAGCAAGGCTTGCTTCAAACTATCCAAAACAACTGCACTTTCATAGAAAAGGTGAAAGAAAATCCTAATACTCACTTGATGAACTTTGAAGATATCATGAACACCTTCCAATACATTGGAGTATCAAAACATGCGGTAGACTTAAGGGCATTCCCCTTTTCATTAAAAGATGACGCGAAGCAATGGCTTTGTAGCTTACCTGCATAATCTATCAGGATATGGGAAGATATGACTAAGAAGTTTCTTGACAAGTACTTCTCAGCTGCAAAAACAGGGAAGTTCAGATTGGAAATCCACAATTTCTGCCAGAAGGAGACAAAAACGATTTTTGAAGCTTGGGAATGATTCAAGGAGATAGTCAGAAAGTGTCAGCATAATGGAATCGAATTGTGGATGCAACTCCAAGATTTTTGGGATGGACTGACATTGTCCTCGCGACGAACTCTGAATACTGCATGTGGAGGTCCATTAATGAAGAAAATGCTGGAGGAGGTTGTCTTAATACTTGATGAATTATTTGAGGATGCTAATCAGTGGCCGGCTGAAAGTAATGATAGAAAAAAATAAGTTGGGGTTCACCAGGTGGACTTTAACACATTCATGCAAGCCTACCTAGACACCATGGCCAAGGAGATAGAAAAGCTGACATTGGCCAAGGTACATAATGAGCCGCAAAAAGCATGTGACTTTTGTGGATTGGGACACCCTACACATGAGTGTCAAGTATCTGCTGAGGAAGTCAACACTGTGGGAAATTTTAACAGAGGAAACTACCAAGGTGGGAACAACTATTATGCTATGGGTTAAAGACATCCAGGTTTCTCGTGGAGTTCACCTAGTGGGAGCTTGAATTCATGGCAGTAAAATAATCTCAGACCCTAGGGTCAAGGACCACCAGGTTTTCAGAACCAGCAGAGGCAGCTACCAACCACAACAGTCAAATCAGTCCAGTATGGAAGATCTCATGAAGGCATTCATCAACAAATCAGATGAAAAATTTGAGAATCAGGGCACAACCATCAGAGAGCAAGGCATGGCCATCTGGAATTTAGAAAGACAATTGGGTCAGAATACAAATTTGATATCTGAGAGGGCTCCTGGGACTTTGCCCTTTGCACTGAAAAGAACCCAAAGGAAACAATCAGAGCTCTATCTCTGAGAAGTGGCAAAACATTGGCTGATCCAGGGGTAAAAGCTAGTCCTGAGGTGGTGAACAAGTAGGTAGAGACACTAGCAGAGAAAAACAATGAAGAGCAAAAAGGCCAGAGTAGTGGAGTACAAAAGGAGATTGAAGAAATTAAACATATGCCAGCTCTACCAACCCTCAAAAGATAAAGCGGGAGAAACTTGACAAATATTTTGGGCGATTCTTGGATATGCTCAAGCAACTTTATGTGAACATCCCCTTCACAGAGGTACTAACTCAGATCCCTACTTATGCAATGTTCTTGAAGGAAATCTTGTCTAGCAAGAGAAAATTAAAGGAGACAACAGTGGTCAAGCTGAATGCCCACTGCAGTGCCATAATGCAAAACAAAATTCCCCAAAAGTGTGGGGACCCAGGAAGCTTCACCATACCATGCTCTTTAGGGAGTGAGAAATTCAATAAGGCCCTCTGCGATTCTGGTGTTGTCTATAAATTTAATGCCTCTGTCTGTATTCAGTAAACTGGAATGTGTGCTTGGAGTGATCAAATCCATACTAGTGTCACTACAACTGGCTGACCATACCACCATCTTACCTGAGGGAACCATTGAGGATATTATAGTGCGGGTGGACAAATTTGTGTTCCCCGTAGACTTTATTGTGGTGGATATGGAGGTGAACAATGAGGTGCCTCTAATTATTGGGAGGCCATTTTTATGTACAGGCAGATCGATACTTGATATTTACAAGGGGCAGCTTATGCTCAAAGTGGGTAATAAAAAAGTATTGTTCCAGATAAAGAGGATGATGAAATACCCTAGTGATGAGGCGTCCGTCTACTCGTGTTTCAAGCTAGATGCTGTTGGAGATTTGGCTAAAATATACATGTTTTACAAATTTGTGGGAATACTCTAGAGAGGTGCATTACTCAGTCTAGCATAGTAGAGGATGAAGATCCTGAAATAAAGAAAGAGGTTGAAACTCTTGAAACGGAGGATCAAGTGGTTGTCGAGGATGAACTAAAAGAGGAGGCTTATAAGCCTAAGTAGAGTTAAAAGTCCTGCCCACTAACTTAATATATGCTTTTCTTGAAAGTAACAATTTTCCTCTGATTATTTTTGCATACTTGACAGGTACACAAGAGTGAAAACTGGTGGAGCTGCTGAACAAGCACAAGAAGGCAATTGGCTGGAGTATAGCTGATATTCAAGGAATCAGTCTGCCCATTTACATGCACAAAATTCTGTTGGAAGAAAATAGGAAGCCAGTGGTGTAACCCCAATACAAGCTGAACAAAAATTTGGAGGAGGTAGTTACAAGGAGAACATCAAATTTCTATATGCGGGAGTGATTTTTTCCATCTCTAATAGCCAGTGGATTAGTCCAGTACAGGTTGTACCTAAGAAGGGGGGCATGACAGTGGTTAAAAGTTAAGATAATGAATTGATCCCCACAAGAACAGTCACTGGGTGGAGAATGTGCATTGATTATAGAAGGCTGAATGATGCAACAAGGCCCACTCCCTTATTGATAAAATCCTCGAGAAAGTGGTTGGACATGGATGCTACTGCTTCTATAATGGGTACTTAGGCTACAATCGGATACCCATTGCCGCAGAAGATTTTGAGAAGACCACATTCACTTGCCCGTCAGGTTTTTTTGCTTACAGGAGAATGTCGTTTGGGTTGTGTAATGCACTTGCACTTTTCAGAGGTGCATGTCTATATTCTCTGATTTAAATGGAAAGTGTCTAGAAGTATTCATGGATGATTTCACCCTATTTAGTGATGACTTTGAAGACTGTTTGAAGAATTTGGAGCTCATGCTTGAACGTTGCGAAGCCACGCACTTGGTTCTTAACTGGGAGAAGTGTCACTTCATGGTGAAAGAGGGAATCATCTTGGGCTATAAAGTAACTGCACATGGAATTGAAGTTGACAGAGACAAGGTGGATGTAATTGCTAGGCTCCCTCCACCAAGGTCGGTGAAGAGCATAAGGAGTTTCTTGGGACATGCTGGGTTCTATAGAAGGTCCATCAAAAACTTCTCCTGCATGACCAAACCAGTTACTGCATTGTTAGCGAAAGATGTCAAGTTTGTTTCCAACGTAGTGTCCTTAAGAGCATTCGAATTGATAAAGGAAAAGCTTGTATGTGCTCCTATTATGGTGACACTGGACTGGAGTCAGCCATTTAAGATAATGTGTGATGCCAGTGATGCAGCTGTGGGGCAGTTCTGGTGCAATGGAAAGAGAAAATGTTTAGGCATATTTACTATGCCAGTAGGACGTTGAATGATGTTGAAGTACACTATACCACTACTGAGAAAGATTTTTTTGTGGTGGTCTTTGCTTTTGACAAGTTTAGATCATACCTGGTGGGGAGCAAAGTGATTGTACACACAGGCCACTCAGCCCTGAAATATCTGTTGAGTAAGAAGGTGTCCAAGCCGCCTCTGATACGCTGGGTGCTATTGCTCCAAGAGTTGTACTTGGAGATCAAGGATAGGAAAGGCATAGAAATCAAGTCGCAGATCATCTATCTTGACTCGAGAGACCTCCGGTTGAAACAGTTGATGTGAGAGAAAAGTTCCCTGATGAGCAAATTTTCTCAATTGCTACGGTCTCTGAATGACCACCCTGGTATGACGATGTAGCCAACATTTTTTCTAGTGGATGGCTGCTGCGTGACCTCTCCCGTGATCAAAGAAGGAAGCTTCAAGGTGAGGTAAAAATTATTGTTGGAATGACCCATTCTTGTTTAAACTATGTGCAAATGGTGTGTATTTGAAGGTGTTTGCCTGAGGGAGAGATGGCAAGCATTCTTTCTCATTGCCATGATGGAGTAGCGGGAGGACATTATGGTGGAAATCGCACTGCATCAAAGGTCATAGAAGCCGATTTCTATTGGCCTACTTTGTGCAAAGACACACGGGCATACGTGCTGCATGTGAAAAGTGTCAAAGGACAGGTAACATTAGCAAGAGGGATGAGATGCCACTAAACTCCATTTTAGTATGTGAATTTTTGATGTATGGGGCACTGACTTCATGGGTCTGTTCCCATCATCTTATTCATATGAGTATATCCTAGTAGCCGTTGACTACGTCTCTAAATGGGTTGAAGTAATCCCAACTAAGACCAATGATGCTCGGGTGGTGTGTGAGTTCCTACAGAAGAACATCTTTACCCGCTTTGGGACACCTCGAGTGATTATCCGTGACAATGGGTCACACTTTGTGAACAAACATATCGCTGCATTGCTATCTATGTGTGAAGTTACACAAAAAACAGGAACCCCGTACCATTCCCAAACTAGTGGGAAAGTTAAAGTGGCTAACATTGAACTTAAACGAATTCTTGAAAATACGGTTAGTGCTTCTCGTAAGGATTGATCTGCAATGTTTGATGAAGCTCTATGGGCGTATAGAACTGAGTTCAAAACAACCATAGGGACTTCACCATTCAAATTAGTATATGGAAAATCGTGTCATCTACTTGTTAAGATAGAACATAAAGCTTATTGGGCAATTAAGATGCTTAACCTTGATCTTTCTCTTGCAGGTAAACACAGGTTGGCGCAGATGAACGAATAGGAGGAGTTCAGACTGGACGTGTATGAAAATGCGCTAATCAATAAGGAAAATACAAAGAGGTGGCATAGTCTAATTAAGTCAAAAGAGTTTCATGAAGGGGACATAGTCTTATTATACAATAGTAGAAACACGTCTCATCGTATGGCGCAAATGAAATACAGGATGAAGAAGGGAAAGAAAGTATTAAGGTGAATGGGAATAGGTTGAAACAGTACCTTGTTGGAGGATTTGACAAGCAATCCTCCAGCATCGTGATCAAATGAGACTAAGTGACGGATTCAAGCTGACGACTATAGCTCAGAATTACTTCTAACCCTCTTTATTGCTTTTGTAGACTAATTAAATAAAAGTAATTTAGGATTATTAGAGAGTAGGAGTTTTGGTAATTATTTTAATAGGTATGAGCATGAATCAAATACAAAATAAGTATAAAAATAGAGTTGCTGTGTAACCTGTAGGCTAAAAAAGTGAAAACAAATTGGGACCCGGACAAAATTGGCCTACCGCGCTGCGTGCTGCGCCGCATGGGGCGCCTTTCTAGGAAAAACGGGCAAAAACTTACAGAACCCAATCTCTGGAAAACTGCACTGTCGCGCCGCATAGGGGGCCGCAACCAGCGGCACGGCAGTACAAATTTAAAAAAAATATTATTTTAATTTTAAATTTTTAAAACCTAAAACTCTAACACCCCCTTCCTTATTTTCCCATTCTTTCATCTTACTGCTTCCCAAGTATTCCCTCTCTCTCACCCCAAATCCTTTTCTTCTTCTTCTTCAAATTACTTTCACTCCAACTCGCCACCTTTAACTCTCCAATTTCAAGGTAAGTTCTCCTTCTCTTACTTGTAGTATTTAATTGTAGAATTTAGTTAATTTGAGTTAAGGTTCTCTAACTCTAGGTATTTTATTTTGTTCTAATCTTTTAGCTATTTTTTTTTTATTTTGGCCGAGTTTTTTGCATAGAATTGTGAGTTTCATTGTTCTTGTGATTATGTGTGATTTTTAGTGTGTTTTGATGGTGTTGGGATTAATTTATGTTGAAGCTTGGTGGGTGTCGCGACCCAACCTCGGGGGCCCGCGACCGGGCACCGGACCCTACTTGTAGAGTACCGGCGAACCCTGTGCATGACTACCCTATAAGGTGTCTCACATTGGCCTAAACGGCTCATGACAACTGAACCCTGTTAACAGTAACATAAAGGCTATCACAACTGTATACCATATCAACAGCACACACGTGCACACAATCCAACATTTGGAATACTACGCAAAACCATGCAACATAATAAATACCTTGCCGACACGGCAGTTTAGCTTTACATAGCCCGACCATAAATTACATACATACTGACAACTGTCTAATGAGCCTCTATGGAATTTTTACAAAACACTTAGTCGGAACAGGACCCCGACATGCCCAAAATATATATGTACAAAAGCATACACAAGTATAGCAAGTCCGAAAGATGAACCTTGCTATTCCTGCTGGACTGGTATGGTAGCCTACGGTGGAGGAGCTTCACCTGTCAATCTATTTGGACCTGCAGCACGATATGCA